>JACCKW010001148.1:0-36891 GCA_013623355.1 Fusarium bactridioides | reverse complement strand
TAATAAAAGTAAAGTAATTTAATTAGTAAAAAGTAACTAAGCCTAAGTATATAATATAGTAAACCTATAGGTAAAAATAAATTATTATTATTTATAAGTTAATAAGTAAGGGATAACTATATTAGTTATAAAGTAATAAAAAGGAAAAGTTAAATAGACTAGTAGTATTAAGTAAAAAAACTTATTAAAGATTTAATTATATTTAGAACTAGGTATTTAATTAAATAAAGCTTTATTAAGCTTTAAAGGTTTTAAATATAAAGACCCGGTAAAGTTAATAATAGCCAGGATGTTAGTAGTCTGTGCTACGTGAAAATTGGGTTCATTCTCAACGGTTAAATAGTCGCTCAGCACGCACAACCAAGCCTGTCTCGCGTATCCCTCCATCGCATCGTGGGTGCGTCCTGAGAAGTACTCGTGATCCGAGAATCTCACTGAAGATGCTAGAATGGCAAATGTGAGACACTTTGGTAGGAGCATGAAGCTGAACAGCTGTCTGTAGTGTTCTTCTTGGAAGTAGGCGTACGGTTGGTTGTGGACGTGTGTGAAATAGGTATCGACGAGATGCTGCACTACATCGTCTGGTGGCATCGTGCTGAAGGGCCTGACTCGAGGTTAATGAGGGTGATAAGCTATTGGGGGGCTCATTTCTGGGGACGTACGGCGTGATGGACTCGGCTTGATCTGGGGATGAAGACACTGCGTCTGAGAGCCGTCGCTGACCGTCTGAGCCATTACCTAGATATGTTGATGAACGAGGCTGGGTCGGAGAAACAGGTATGTCGCAGTGTTGCGTCGGGAACGGTTGATTGAAGTCGAACCTATGAGTTCATGACACTTAGTCAAGAGATTCTTATGAAAAACCAGTGCGTTGCGTAGACGCGCTCACCTTTGTTCCTGGCCTTCCTGCTCACTCAACTTGGCTAACTGGGCTTCAATCGTGCTCAATCTCTGCAAGAGGTCCGGCTATCATCAAGTTAGTCATGGCATCGTGACGCGACAATTGGTCCAGGTCATACATGGCCAAACTGAGGAGCCAGAGCTGCAAGAGGGTTTGCAGTTACAGACGCCATCGTCGCTGAGTATGCCTCATATTGGCACGCGCGGTTGACACGTCGGCAATTGTTGCATCGCGTCTTATCTCCCGAACATTTCGTCTTCCTCTGTCTATGATTTGTTTCCACATCAGTATCGTGATCAGACGTGAGAGAGTAGAGGAAGTGGTGGTGCAACATGACGGACCGAGAGATCCATCAGAAGCTGGAGAGCACTGGACCCATACCGACAGCTGGCACAAGCTTGCCGAATACGGCGTATACCGCTACTGGCCGCAGGGGCATGAGCTTGCGAGGGAGCCTGTGGCTCGACGCTGGATGATGGTGCTGCTGACATTGCTCTGGAGCAGGCAGGATGCGGTCCGAATTGCGGGATGAGAAGGAAGATAACGAAGTTTATCCAGTCTGCGCATTTGCCCAGCCTACATACAACCCCCCTTGCGCTATCTGCCGATCGCCCGTGACACGGAACTTGGCCTGGGGAGAAGAGCTATTACGGAGCGGGATAAGGGAGCTCGCTAACGCATTAGGTTCAGCATGTTGGCACTCTACTGTTACTTGCATCGCTTTGCTTAATCCTAATGGAGACTTACCCCGGGATTATGGGGTCGCTAAGATATAACAGGGAATGGATTGAATGGCTGGAAGTTTATTATCCTTGGTATGTAACGTTGACGTTGCACTAACCCCGCATGGTTGAAGTTAGGACCAGATATCCGTGGATTCGTGGATCATATCATAGCTTTAGGGTAACTATATATTAATAACTATTTAAGATATCTATTATATTGTTAGAAATACTACTACTATATTTAGGATCTCCTGCTAGAATAGTCTTTTCTGTTATGTAGAGAATATCTTAATGAGTTTTTAGAATCTCCTATGTAATAAATGTAAAGTAATATTCTAGGTATATTTTTATTACTAGTATTATATTCAATAAAATGTATCCTCAAGTCTGTATCAATCAAAGGATAAGCTGTTTAGGGACAATAGGCTTTTACTATTATAAGGATATTTTGATTCTTAAGTTGTTGAGGAGTTTGCTGTATGTCGAATATTGAACCTTTCTTAGTATTTCCTTCCCTGCCCCGCGTGCGGCCTACGGTCCGCACATGGGCTAGTCCCAGAATAATACCCGTGTCAGGGTAGCCATTACAAGGCCACCACCACCTAGTGCCCACTGCAACATTCTATACATACTATAGGTTAAGTCATTCAACCCCAGTCAACAAATACAATGGCTTGTTGTTATATTGCTGCATTCTGCATTAGCCAGTTGGTCAAAGTCTATCAATTCCTTGACGTCGACGATGCCATACGATACAATGAAGACGAACCCGAAATACCTTACCCCGACGCCAAATCCGCGACCGGTGAATATACGGAATGCGGCAAACGTGATGCTTCTCTTGTTCTGTCGCTTTCCGGACTTACTTGCTCGGCCTGCTCGAGTGCAGTTGAGTCAGCGCTGAGAAGCCACCCGGATGTGGATCAAGTACGAGTGTCGTTGGCGTTGCAACAGGCGACGCTGATTGGAAAGACGTCGACTTTTGACAGTCAGTCAATTATGAGACTCGTTACTGATCTGGGATATGGCGTTGAGCTTGGACAGCGATCACCTCAGGAGGTGATACGGGTCCTCAAGGCCAAAGAAGAGATTGCTAGGCTCAAATCAAGTCTGTCCAGTCTGGCTGGGTGCGCAACAGTCAATCAGACGATTGCCTTCCTTGCCTCAATTGGACAAAGTCGCATACCATTGGCCATTCTATTCGCAGCCCATCTACTGTGTGCATCAATTACTCTGTTTGCACAATGGCAGTATATACCGTGGATTCATGAGGATGGCTGGAAAGCGATTTGTCGCGGACAACCTAACATGAACACCCTGGTCTCATCCTCGATTTCCCTTGGGACCTTTATCTCATTCATCGATTTGTTGGCATATGGAACTACCGATGCAACCTCATATTATACAACCGTCTTGGGTTTGGCTCTTGTGGTGGTTGCTGGTAGATACATTGAACTCATGTCAAGGCGGACGACTTCCGAGGATCTACTGAGAGTGTACAAGCCTCTTACACAGAGTAATTATACAAGACTTCACCCCAGTGGGAAGGCAAGGGTTCTCTGTGCACACGGTGATTAATAAAATCGCTAACCCTTGTCAGGTTGTTCCTCAGAGCTATCTCACAGTCGGCGACCAAATTGTCATCCCACCTTATTCCATCATCCCATGCGACTGCTACGTAACAGAGGGAACGTCTTCCATCAACCAAGCCCTGATCACAGGAGAAGCACTGCCAGTCCAGAAGTCGGCGGGGGACTTTCTCCTGGGAGGAACACGAAACTTGGGAAAAGAACTGGTGGCTGTTGTCGACAAAGAGCAGGGAAATTCATTTTGTTCGCAGCTCGTGCAAGGTGCAGTTGAGGCTGCAGGTTCAAAAGACCAAGACAACCATACGGTTGACAGGGTGACGAAGTACTTGGTAGGGTTTGTCATGACACTGGCAGTAGTTGTCCCTCTCAAGGAGATCTGTACATCTGCGGGATCGCTGAGTTATGAGGCGGCTCGAGGTGCGATGGCTCGGGCGATGACAATACTCACTTGCGCATGCCCTTGCGCCCTGGGACTGGCTATCCCCTCAGCAGTAGTTGCCGCAGTAGGTAAGGCGTGACGACGGAAGCACCAGAATGTCTTACTGAGATACTAACGATTGCCTCCTCTCAGGTATAGCAAGTCAGAACGGTCTTCTCATCACCAAGGGTTACAACACCATCCAGAAACTCAGCAGCACCCAATCCATCGTGTTCGACAAGACTGGAACTCTGACACGTGCAATGCTAGATATTACAGATTTCGAAACAACAAAAGCGTGGAAGAAGCCAAGAGCCTGGGCGACGTGTTGATATAGGAAGCATGCGATACTTGGGTTCCTGCGGCGTTTCCAATCTCCCGGCGATATCTGAAGGAAGGGATAGCGGTGTGATTTCAGTATACGTCGCTGTTGACGGGAAGTATGCTGGGACTATCTATGTCACGGTACTGTGATCCCGAGAAACATAAACTTCACATGCTACATGCTAACCTTTGTAGGATGCTGTTAGAGACGATGCAGAGAAGACCATCCAACAGCTTCACATGATGGGTTATGCAACGTATTTGATAATTGCTTGGCATAAACTCGAGGGAACTTATGACTAACGTCTATATTTGACTGGCGACATGCCTCATTCGGCATATCGTATTTCCCAGCAGCTGAAGCTACCGGTGCTCGCATCCGAAGAAACGCCTCAAGACAAGCTAGACCTCGTCGAAAGACTACAGAAGGAAGAAAATGCCGTTGCAATGGTACGTAACCCACTCATGTCGGGCATAAGGTACTTCTGACAGTGCGTTATAGGTTGGGGATGGACTCAACGATGGCTTGAGCTTAGCAGCAGCCGACGTTGGTATCGCTCTTTATCACGACGTCGCCACCCCAACAGTCGGAGCAACGGTTTTTATTCTTAACTCGCGGCTGGACTCTATACCCTTGTTGCTCGAAATTGCCGAACTGACCATGAAGCAAATCCGATATAACTTGGTATGGGTCTTTGGCTATAATGCCCTAGGGTTGAGCATGGCTTCTGGGCTCTTCTCTCCTTGTGGCATTGTCCTGACACCGTGAGTTAACTTTCCAAACTCTACTGAATAGCGCTAATTGGAGTGTTTGTGTAGGCCGCTCGCTGCGGCTTGTATGTCATTCTCGTCAATCTTTTTGACGCTGAATGGGTTTTGGCTACGGAATAGGCTAGCTACAGTTTTTAGAGCAGAGAATGAGATAGACGCAGTATAGCAGTAAGCTCTTGAACCTATTTCCGCACTTGCGCAGAGACCCTCTATGATAAGTTGAGCTGCAGGTGAAGTTTGATTCGATAGAGAGCTTGTCGAAATTGATCAGTGATTAAAATAAGTCGTTGGTTTGTTGATCTTGGTCTTGGCCCTCGGTTAAGAACTTCCGGCAGTGGCCCCGCATTCTCGGACCGTAGCGTCGGACTGAAAATACGCTAGTCTATTTCTGTAGTTCTCACGGTCCGGTTGTAAGAGTCGTTGCATAAGTGACAGCATCAAATGGCCGTTGCTTCACCAAAATCTCACCTAATTTCCATATTGATCTTTATCTCCTGAGTTCCATTCAATCAGAGCTTTGCAAAAATCGCCAAAATGACCAAGCCTAGCCTCAACTTCAAAGGTGACTTTGTCCAAATCATCTCGATGGGCAAAGCGCCCCCACCAAAGAATCTCGCCATGGACTGAACCCTGCAAACCTACAGGAGATGGCCAAAGTCCCCGTAGCGACTCAACAGGATCTCGATCGCGCAGTCGCAGCAGCCAAGAAAGCCTTCAAGACATGGAGTTAGACTCCTTACGAGGAGCGTCGCGAATCTGTTCTTGCTTTTGCTGATGCTGTTGACTCTCATCGTGATGAGTTCCAAGCTCTCCTCACAGCTGAACAAGGAAAGCCGGTAAGTGTTGACGGAATAGTGCTAGCATGAAGTTTACGAAACTGATACTGTTAGATTCCTCAAGCTGCGTATGAGACTGACGCTGCTATTGAGTGGATGCGTGGCATGGCTCAGATTCCTCTGCCAGAGGATGTTCTCGAAGATACTGAGCAACGCACCATCATTAGCCGTTACACGCCCATTGGAGTCCTCGCAGCTCTTGTGCCCTGGAACTTTCCTCTTTTACTTGCCACGGGAAAGATCGCCCCTGCGCTATTGACCGGAAACGTGATTATTGTAAAGCCATCGTAAGTGCCCCTGTTCAAGAATTCCTGGTTAACATTGCTAACGTTTCAACAAAGTCCTTTTACCCCCTATGGAGGTCTTAAGCTGGTAGAGCTTGCCCAGCAGTTTTTCCCGCCTGGCGTGGTTCAATCTCTAAGCGGCGATGATAAACTTGGGCCTTGGATGACTAGCCATCCTGGCGTTGACAAGATCAGCTTCACAGGGTCTACAGCGACAGGCAAGGCTGTTCTTCGAAGCGCCAGCTCCACGCTGAAGCGCGTGACCTTGGAACTGTAAGCCTCCTCTGACTCTCCATGTCCTCTGTAATCGCTAACTCGGTCAGCGGTGGCAACGATCCAGCTATCATGTTTCCAGATGTCGATATTGACAAGACTGCTGAGAAAGTAGCATTCTTTGCATTCCTCAACTCGGGTCAGATTTGCCTTAATCTCAAGCGAATCTTTGTGCACCAGAGCATTTATCCCCAGTTCAAAGAAGCACTTGTCAAGCATGTCAAGAGCTATACTTTAGGCGATGGGTCTAAAGAGGGTGTGACACATGGCCCGTTGCAGAATGCTCCCCAGTTCAGGCGTGTGAAAGGCTTCTTTGAGGATATCGAGAAAGAGGGCTGGAACGTTGCTGTCGGCGGCAAGATTGAGTCTTCCGAGGGATATTTCGTTACCCCTACTATCATCGACGTACCCCCTGAGACATCTCGGATCGTTGTTGAGGAACCATTCGGTAAGCCTCAAGTATTTGATATGACCTTGAACTAGACTGATCATGTATTCTAGGACCGATTGTGCCACTTCTCACCTGGAGCAGCGAGGAAGAGGTGATCGAGCGTGCAAACGACACGACTATGGGACTAGGCGCCTCTATTTGGTGCAATGATATACGTCGTGCTCACCGAATTGCACGAGAGATTCAGCCTGGCAATGTCTGGGTTAACACTCATTTTGACTTGACTCCAATGGCAGCATTTGGCGGACATAAAGAGAGCGGTATTGGAACTGAGTGGGGTGCCAATGGTTTGAAGGGCTTTTGTGACGTTCAGACCTTATTCCTGAACAAGAATGTCGTCTCGTAGTGATGTAGGGCTGTATGCAACATTTTTATTATCTTTATTTGATTTTCTCCAGTCGATTGTTGTGGAATGCGTTCATGTGTCTCATTGGAACGGGATTGGACCAATTAATCTTTATGAGTATACGCAATTAAGGCTCAAAGGAATACCGCTACTAATCTTGGTCGCTCTAAATACCCTAATGTTAGGTATAGATTCACTCGGCATATATGATTAGTTAAATGTCTAGATAAGTCTGTATCGAACAACAACGAGGAAGCGTTGTTGTGATGCTGCAGATCTGGCATTCAATGGAGGTGGCAGATCGACAGATCGCTTCAAATAAAGATACTACACGGGCCCTCGTCTAGTTCAGCAACCTATACCCTCTAGGCAGGGGCACTGAAAGGAGCCGGGTAATGAGTCCCCGCTCGGTCCGATGCCCGGGTTCACTATGCTACGTTCGTCATGTGCCGTTGCTTTGTCCCGGACTACGGCTGATAAATCGTTCAAGACGCGGGTATGCACAATACCTCAGTGTTATCCTTTAGAAGTACTCCCCTTTCGTTAACACCTCTTGTGCACACCTCACCGCCAACAATTAGAGATGGCCTCTGCAATTCTCCCAATCATGACACGCAGGCTCTTTTCTTCTTGCCGAGGGGTGATCAGCTCCGTGGGCTTATCTCGTCCGTTTATCCCGCGTCTCACTCCGGCCATACCCTACTCAACAGCTACGCAGCCGATCTGCTCTAGTCCACCGGAGCCCTACCTTTTAGTCACTAGAGCTCCGAGACTCTCCATTGTGCAAGGTCCCACCATCCCTCCACTCTGGAACAGAACCCTCGGAAATCTAGTCAGAGAGCAAGCTGAGCGGCGTGGCAAGAGAACTGCACTTATCGTACCATGGCAAAACACTAGACTCACGTATGAGGACCTCGAGTATCGCAGCTCTATCGCCGCCAAGGCCCTACTCAACGCAGGGTTGAAGCATGGCGATGCCGTTGGGATATTTGCTGGCAATCGCTTTCAGTACATCGAATTGTTTCTGGCATCTGCTAAAATCGGGTGTCCTTTTGTGGTGTTCAACACGACAAACTCACCCCATGAGCTTTGCTCTGCTGTTGCTCGTAGCGGTCAGTCGACCAAACTCATCGAAGATGCAGATCTCTAATGTCACTTCGCAGACTGTAAAGCCCTGTTCATTGCGTCGTCTATTGGATCTATGAAGACGGATGATCATGTCTACCAGGTTGCTACGACAAAAGAAGTCGGCGCATGTCTGGAACAGCTTATTATGTTTGACAGATCTCCTTCGCGGGAGCTCTTTAACTGTCATAGATACGAAGACTTCCTGAATGATGGCACTAACGGACCTGTAACGAACCGACAACTTGAGCAAGCTGAGACTCGTGTTAAACCTTCAGACGTATTGAATATGCAATTTACTTCTGGTGAGATGTTATCTATCGAGGGGGTGGCTTTTTGACTCGCTGTACAGTTTCTAACATGTCACAAGGTACTACTGGCCTTCCGAAAGTCTCAATGCTCACACAAAAGTAAGGACCCAATCTCTGTTGAGCTATCTTTAATTTACTAAGAAGCTATTCTAGCAACTTGCTCAACGATGGTAGATACGTGGGGCATGCCATGAGACTCACCCCAAGACGATGTCGTATGCTGTCCGCCCCCGCTATTCCACTGTTTCGGTCTAGTCATGGGCTTTCTTGCTTCCTTCACCCATGGTTGCACTATTGTCTTTCCTTCCGACAGGTTCAACGCGAGGCAAACTCTCGATGCAGTTGAGACAGAGAAGGCTACCGCACTACTCGGTGTCCCCACAATGTTCATATCAGAGCTGGAACAGATGAAATCACAGCCTCGGAAAATCACAATAGTTCGTACTGGTCTGGTGGCTGGCTCGCCTGTGTCGCCTAGCTTGATGGATGAACTGAGAGCCAAGATGAATGTCCAGGGCATGCTTATCGCATATGGAATGACGGAGACGAGTCCTGTGACCTTCATCACTTCACTGGATGACCCGGATGACAGGATGCTGACAAGTCTCGGCCGCGTTCTTCCCCATACCGCAGCCAAGATAGTTGACACGGATAGAAACATAGTTCCCATCGGGGAGCGCGGAGAGATCTGCACCAGTGGGTTTGCCTTGCAAAAGGGATACTACAAAGACGAGGTTAAGACACAGGAATCAACGAGACAGGATGAGAATGGCGTGTTGTGGATGCATACCGGTGATGAAGGCTACTTGGACGAAGAAGGTTACGGTTTCATCACTGGCCGTATCAAAGACCTGATTATCCGTGGTGGTGAGAATCTGTCGCCCAGCGAGATTGAGAACCAGCTACTGCGTCATCCAGCAGTCAGAGAAGCATGCATGGTGGCAGTCAAGGATAGGATCCACGGCGAAGTAGTCGCAGCCTTCTTACAGGCGTGTTCGCAAGAGAAGAAACCATCAGATGGAGATATTAGGGACTGGGTTCTGCAGGATCTGAGCCCAGTCAAAGTTCCGGCTTTTGTCTTCTGGCTTGGTCACGATGGCGTGGATGCTGAGTTGCCCAAGACGGGAAGTGGAAAGTATCAGAAGCATATCATTCGCGATATTGCAAATCGGCTAGCAGGGAGGAAAGCAGGACAGAGAATTGAAGAAAGATGATCTTGATGATTGGATTACTCCAGGTCTGTTAATATGTTACTTTCTGGTTCGTGAACCCTTCTCAGCCTCTCTAAGGATTGCTTTGTTGCCTCTGCGATCAAGGCACATCGTATTGAGGAAGGACCAATTATAAATTTACTTCCTTTATAGAGTTAAGGAGATTGTTATGAAAAGTGGCATAAATGCAGCCTATAGTAAGTATATATATATATATGTATTAGCAAAATCAATTTCCATTAGTTGATAATACTTCAAGTTACTGCCTGCTTACCAGTCTTCCAAGGCTCTTTCCTTATCCAGCATCTTAACGGCCTCGAACACCTCTGGAAGTCTGCTGTCTTTATGAAAGCTTGCAAGCCTAGTCCGAGCATATACCCGTGCAGGCTCCTGGACTAAAGGTGACGCTGCTACTGCTGATAAGGGCCATACAAGCCACCGCACTAACGTCTGGCTCAGATACGACTGAGACGCCAGGCTCTGGAAAAAGGGCACACTGCAGAGGATATCTACAGCGACTTTGTCCGCATTTGACTTCGTGTAGTCAAGAAGGTTGAGTCTATTCTGCTGGAGGGTGCCTGTGCTATCATCGACCGTCGCATTGCAGTCGGCGAGAGCGGTGGCGGACCGGTGAATCCATTTACTGAGAAATAACTTCATCACGCGCAGAATGTTCCAATACCGGGCTGACTGAGGGGTTGGATACTTGTGAGTAATGCCATTAAATGAACAGTCTTGGGCTTCACTTGTCGGTATCAGCTCGTAGGGGAGGAGTGTAGATGCTTGATCTAGCAGGCAGTCTATCTGCGACACCAACAGGCATCCCTGAGCCACGATAGCCTCGGGCGCTGGTGTATCCTCTGCGTCTGTCGATGTCAACTTCGCGAGGAGTCGAGACATGGAGTCCAGAACTGCGCCAAGGTCGACCACTAGAGAGCTGTCACCGCTAAAGCCACACAACTGTGTCCGCATTTCCGATACAGTTGCAGGCACAGGAACACGGCGCTGCGCACATGATGCGTATGTATGATTGCTGACATCCGAAAATAGGGCACGGCCTAGGGCAGACTCGAACTGACGGGGTCCTCGTAGCTTGACGAGTTGGACGGCGCCATCTACATGGGATGTCCAGTTGTTCAACGAGTCACAGCGGTGAAAGGCAATAGCCTGGAAAAGAGCCAAGAGGAGCACTGAGGCAAGAGTGGTATCATCGGCCGCTTGCTGCGGCAATGGCAAGGCCGCATTGATGTTCTGAATGGCCGCGAGGTAGTTCTTGCGAGCAAGGGTCATCAGTGACGGCTGCATGAGTTCGTATGAGAGCATGGCCAGTGCAGGCGCAAGCATCGCCGGTGACGAGAGAAGGTCAGTTGGGCAGTCAAAGGCTATAAGTGATAAGAACTCCAAGGAAGCGGTTGGCGCGTATATAGATAAGAAGAATGCAGTCCCAGCATCCTGTGGTGACACGGCTAAACTGGTACCCGGGGTCAATATGGCACCGCGGGGAATAGCTTCAGCCTTGGTGAGACGATCAGTCGGGGATGTGGCGGACAGAGAAGATGAGTCATCAGTGTGCCGAAACCCAGGTGAGATCGGTCCTTCAAACACTGTTTTGGGGGGGTTTAGCTCTCGACGCGTCGTTCTCTTCCCCCATCTGGCACGCGCCTTGTCAAGAACTTCACTGGTTTGATCCCTGACGATAATAGCTTTTGGATCTCGGTACCCAGGACAGGGGATGTGCTTCCTGATGCACTGGCCACACGCGGGCTGCTGCTTGTCACACTGTGAAGATAAATGAGACTTGATTTGGGTTTCAGCATTTCAAGAATTTCAGGTCTAACTCACCTTGCCTCGCTTTTTCTTACACGCGTGACACGCAGTAGACGGCCGGCCACAGTACGTCATAGTGAGCAAAGATAGTGCTTTAATAAATTGTGTGTAGTCGTGAGATGCTGGACGGTGGCCTGAGCCCAGGACGGACCCTGTATTGCAATTGTCGAGAAGGTCGTTGTCATTTGCAGCGACTACACGTAATCACAATAGATCCACCCAGAAGCCCAAGTCCGAGAGAGTGGGGACGCTATTTCTTCTCACTGCATACTCAAATTGGCCTAGTTCGGTCCCTGTTGTTTTGCACTGAATAGACTAACTAGACGAAGCAAGGAGATGGCAAGAGAAAGCAGTTATGGTCAAGAGACATATAAATAACTTGATTCGCCGCCATCGTGGACAAAACTTCTCCTCTGTTGTGACAGTCATAGACACACTTCTCTACCCGTTCACACTTGATAGGCTACTACACAGACTAACAGGAACAACATCATGGTTCTCGACTCGTGGTCAATCGTCGCTGTTGTTCAGCTAGCGGCCTACATCCCAGCAATTTGTCTCGCTATCTACATATGCAATCTCCATGGCTTCAGCAAGAGTTCAGGGTTTGTGGTAACTTGATGCAGTACCGCATGTTGCAAGAGCTGACCCTAGAACAGATGGTACTACACGGTCACCCTGTCTCTCTTTCGCATAGCAGGAGCTGCTTGTCAGCTCATCTCTATCAACAACAAATCTAAAGGTCTCCTGGAGGCTGTGATGATCCTCAACCACATCGGCCTGGTCCCCTTAATGCTGTCGACTCTAGGGATGCTGTCGAGGTTGTACGTATCCTGCGTGGATGTATGCTTGTATTTACTCCTGTCGCTAACGTTTGTCTCTTGTCAAATATAGAGCCGATGTCATCAACGCCCAGTTGACCGATCCAGCGATATCGATTAGGTACTTCCGGTTGATGCAACTCATTATGCTGCTCGCAGCCGTGTTTGGAATCATTGGCGTCGAGAGCAAACTTTCAAGCGGCACCTCTCCCTCTGCTTGGTCGTACATTGGTGTTCTCTGCTATGCAGCAGGGTTTTGCTTGCTGGTAGTGGTTCTGGCCAAATCAATATCGGTTGTAAGCCTGGCGCCTGCGAGAGAGCGCATCCTTGTACCGGCCGTTGGCCTCGCTCTCCCACTCGTATGTATTCGGCTGTTGTACCAGATTTTGCTGGTGTTTGTCCATTCGGGGCATTTCGTCCTGATCAAAGGATCGGTACTTGTCTTTGTCTTCATGTGTGTTGTGGAGGAGTTTCTTGTTGTCTGTATCTTTCTATTAGTCGGACTCAGGCTCGAAAGACTTGACGAGTCCCAACAGGGACCTATCTTGTCGCGCAAACGGGGTCGGCGTCGAGACCGGCGTCATTACAGGCGCGGCGACTCTGATCCGCAACTGTAGAACTTACAAGGAGCTCAGCTTTAAAAGGCATAGAGAAGCGAAAGGAGTAGGCAAAAAGTCTAGGAGGGTCAAGAAGGAATAGTTAATTTGAAAAGGGTGAAAAGGGAAAGTTTGCAACTTGAAAGGTATTTTAATTCAAGTAAAAATGAATATAAGTCGATTTGTCCTTATCAAGCTACTTAAATCATATGGTAGGGTCAATCTGACTAATTAGAGAGGGCTGGGCTGCCCCCAGCGCAACACTGGAGCATGGCTCTATTTCATAACGTCCAGGTGAGGAGCTGTGACGCCTGGATATGTGACGCGGTCGGCGCCTGATGAAACAGGGCTGTATCGGGTTAATAATCTTGCACTGCCGGCGGGGCGTTCCAAATTCATATAAAGATGCCTGTTGCAACCAACACTTCGCTGCAGCTTACCAACATCTGTTTTCTTCGCACTTACCATCCTCCAAACTATAATTCCTCTGTTTCACTGCATCTATTGCAATAATGTCAGATAACCCACCACGCGACAAGCCAATAACTACATGGTTCAGGTTCAAGCTTCCAGAGGACATTTTGCTAGATGTATCATTATTCCATGCTCTGCACCCGACTATGGAACAGTGGACACATGTTCGTCTCTGAAAATGGCCCTTGAATAAGTCTTACTCACCTTTTCCAGGCCTGCTACGGAAGAATTAAGGAATCTCCACAGGACTGTGTGCTTCTAATTAATTGGGATCGCACCAGAGCATGGCTGGAGTTCTCACAGTCAGACAGCCATACAGAGTTGCTCTCCTGCCTTGGCTCTTACTCAGATGTTCCAGTAGTCAGTGAGATCATCGACTTCGCCAGGGACTACGTTACGATTGCGATATCGTCTCATACCGAACTAAAGAGAGTCTATTTCTCACCTTCAATCTCACAAGAAACTCGCCGTGCCGTATGGGACAGAGTGCGACATCTGGGGACTACAGCTGCCTATGGTAAGAAGTTTCAGCATAGATACCCGTACAGAGCAACCCCGAGCTTGGGTTGGGTTGAAGGGAATGTAAAATGGGAGGGGCAAGATGCGGTAGCATGTGTCTGGGTTCATAAGTGGAAGGATCAGGAAGCTGAAGAGAGATTCAAAGCCACTGAGCGATATCCGCACACGAAGGATGGCGAGCTCATAAAGCCTCTAACTCTTGATCTATTTGAGCAAGGCCTGAGGGATTTGGGTGCCTTGGGTTGGGAAGAGTGCCACGTTGGCTTTGAGACGAGGTGCTACATCCCGTAATCAAAGCGATAATTAAGTAGTGTTGTAACATTAACTCTCATAGTGCTGGACAACTGATAGCTGGCAACATCACCATAGATTACCCTCCTTGTTGTCGCACTGAATCTTCGAGGGCCCCCCGGCACTTGCAATTGCCCTTTCCACACAGCCCGCTTTGATAGTTATCGGCAAGGTGAAGGTAAACCTATGTCGCGCAGTCCATCCATCCCCTGTCTCAACTTCAATCGCACTTGAATGCCAATCCGTCATTGCCCCACAGCCCTTTTCTTCACTCTTCAGCTTCTTCCCGTCGTCGTCTATCCAGCTGTAGCCGTTTGCCACAATTGTCACTGTGTAGAAGAGGGGAACGGCAAGGCCATCCTCGACTAGCTCGCAGGCAGCCTGATGTTCAGGCGCAGGGCCTTGCTCACAGTTGGGAGAGTGGCAGGGGTAGTGGGTGCAAACCATTCCATCAGCATCTGTCGTCGTCGTTGCTTCATCTTTGCAGTTGGGCATACAAGCAACCTGTTATACCTTTTAGACCATTTCGTGAGGATATCCATAGATGGACTACTCACAATACCTCCCTTTGCCGTAAAGGTGAATCTTTTCGCTTCAATATCCGAGGCTTTGAACAGAAGCTCAATATAAGTACCACCTAAGAAGGTATTAGTATGGCCTGGAACACCGAGATTAATGGTTGTCTTACTAGAATCATCGGGAACTCTCCACTTGATTTCAAGATCCTTCCCACCACCTCCGCTCTTAATACTATCATCATCGTCATTCCCAACCTTCCAACCCTTGACGGCCTCTTTAACATTATCGTCGTCAATCACAAAGTCCCAATCTGACCCTTTATCATCCGAGACCGGAATAAAAAACTTCAGGGAACCACCCTGAGTAGGTATTGCTGCACGAGCAGTCGCCGAGTATGTTTCGTAGCCTGCGTCGCAGAATGGTGTTATTAAGATGCACAAGTCGGCTTCTCGACACATGCTTCTCGGTTAACTGAGCCCCCGCATTTTGTGTAAGTAGCCGTCGAAATACAAGAGAGGCCGGACGACGTTGGAACACTAATAGAAGGAGCTCGGGTGAGTGTGGGGAAAGACTCGGTAGTAGCCTCTGGTGTCGTGAGTTGGGACGTAGGAGATGTGAATCTGCCAAACTTCTTATCGAGTCGAGCTTGTGCTGCATCTGCTATGTCGTTAAGCTGTGCTTCTGTATACTCATCGATGTCCCATTCCTCCCATGTGAGCCTGGTGGCCGTTACAGTAGGGGTCTCCGTGCTAACAGTAGTTGTTTTAGAGATGGTTTTCGAGGAATCTTCCCCTTCTACATCACAGCCGTAGATGGTGCCGCAAGTGGAGATAGTACTCTGTGCTGTTGTAGAAGTGATAGTCCCATCAACCGAAACCCCATAAGAAGTGGTGGTGATGCACATCTCAGCTGTCTCGGTCTTACAGTCTTTGGGCTTGCTGGAGAAGGTTGGGTTACCGGCGGGGTCGATACTAAGACATGCGGGTTAGCCTGAAATACCAGGAGCGAAGGATCTTGACAGCTACACACGTGAATCCAGGCCAAGGGATAGACCCTGTGATATCCACCTTGATAGGTGCGGTGGGGTCGATCTTGATAATCGGATGGGGACCACTAGAGAGGTCAGTTTTGGTTCAACGTAACATCTGCCGTGCTAGAAAAGCTTTAGACGTACGGTAGATGCGTCCCAGGAGGAAGCACGAAGCTCCATCCGCCAATGGGAGCGAGGCATAGATCAAAGAACCACATGTCGCAGGGAATCTTGATACCATTATCGCTTGCCTGTGGATCGGGTACTGGTGTTGTGATTGGGATGATAACGGGAACGACTCCGGCCGTTTCAGTGGACTTTGGACCCTTTGTAATATCACTATTACTATGCTTGGGCAGTGTTGTGACCTGACCATCAGGCAATGTGGTTACGGGGTTGACGGTTGACTGAGACTCAGAAGCTGTAGTAAGTCGTTCCTTGATGACGGGAGAACTATGAAGGGGATCATCTGACTTGGTGGCGTCTGTACGACTCGACTGATCAGTGTCTGGGATGAGGTCGACCGATGTTGGTGGAACAGATGCAACAATGGAACTGGGCTCCCGACTGTGATGTTCACTATCAGTGGCGCCTTGGGATGAGAGAAGGGAATCAAGTGTCCCAGTTGGGAAAGTTGCCGTGATAGGAGCGTCTGTTCTAGTGATCGCTGTTGAGAGAGTGCCAGTAGGAACCAAGAGGGATGTAGGAGTTTGATTCACGGGCAGAGTTGTGTCTAGATTCGAAGCCGTGGGAACACCACTAGTCGTACTGGGGGTGACTATTGTATTGGTACTCCTGTCATCGTCCCCAGGAGAGTCAGTGGTGGGCTTATAGACTGTCTCGAAGAGGTCTGTTCCTGGTGAGAAAGGCTCGGTGGAAGAAATGGCAGTCACCAGGCCACCAGGAAAAGTTGTGACTGAGGCTGGCTTAGACGCAATGGGGACGACTTGGGTGTTTGATAAGGTGGTATCTCCATCTGGAACATCATGGCTTGCATCCGATGGCTTCCCGGGCCTGTCAGTTGTTGGCTGGCCATCAGGAATGGTAGTAACATAGCCAGTACCGGACACTACCTCGTTAGAGGTGGAGGTGGTAGTGACGCGGTTACTTGGCAACGTTAAGACTGGGGGACCTGCTGTGAGAAACACATGTGATTGTATGGAGGATACCGTTGTGTGTTTTGATAGCCCTCGTTCTGGAGTGACTGTAACAGGAAGGGAACGATGGGTTGTGGAGAGTCTGCCGGAGATATTTTGATCAACTGCCGGGGAAGATAGTGCAGGCTTATGGAGAGTAATGATGGTAGTTGGGTCAGCAATGGATGGAAGTGGAGGTCCACACATTCTATTAGCACCACAGGTCCATCCTTCTGGACAGCAGCCTTCACGACAACACGCTTTATCTAAGATACTATAAGCCAACATCAGGTACGAGGTAGGTAGTCAATCTTACTTGGGCCACAGATATGCTCTAGCCATCCGTCTCCAGGAGGGTAACAGCTTTCGTCTTGCAGCAGAATACGGCAATCGCCGGTGCACAAGCAAGACCCATCAGGGCATGTTGACCTAACTGGCGAGCTTGACACTGCCGCCATATGGAGGGCAAAGAGCAACAGCCACCGTGCGGCTGGGATACTCAGAGTTGAAAGGGTTGAACAGATGTAGACAAGTGATAGTAGGGGAGGATCTTGAAGAAGGGAATATCCAAACCAGTTCATAAACAAGGGATGTTGATTCATGAGATAGTATAAGAAGATTGAACTAAAAAGAATCAAGCTGGGGACTTCTATTGTCGTGCTATACTGCCATATAAGATTGGGCTGTCAGTATGTACATATGGGAGGTAGCTGTTTAAGTCTTTACAGATGAGGAAAGCACCGATGGACTATGACTGTCACAATGCCTTGTTATAAATAGAGTAAGGCTGTATCCAATTCAATGCACACAACTGAAGCAGGAACATCTTTGAAACGGCTGGCGCATATACGAAGCAGACATGGACATGGAATAGATCCTACTTGACAATTGACGCGCCACACGTAGCGCGGCGTCAAGGCAGACAGCAGGGCAGCAATAGATTGATCATGCTCCCAGAAAGCCCGATTGGTTATGTGGACAAGCCTCAATTGCGGTATTAATATATCGTGATGCAGGCATGATGGTACTTTGTTGGCTTCAGGAATTATGGTCTGGTGATGGGGCCAACAGCTGCATTGTCCAAGCGGTAATACCGTGCGGCTGGGGTACCATTTCTTTTTTTCATTGAGTCATGCAGTAGACTCTCGACATTTGGGTAGCAGCCCGAGGCTGAGCTGCAGAAAGGATTGTTTCAAATGAATTTCTCTCGGGACCAACAGAGTGGATGACCAACAGCCAGTACCAGTGCTGGTGCTTTCTATAATTGCATCACTTGTTGGGACATTTCTAACCAATACGGTTCGGCGCTGTTGGCCCCCAGAACCCCTGCCATAACTTTATGTGCTCGGTGTTTCCATTCACTGCGGGCGCTTAGACGAGCACGACGCTGATCATTCGACACGGCATGCACCACCTTCTTGTTCATGTTGGTGCTTCGGACCTTTGGGACCAACACGCAAGAAAACCACGGAGCATGCCTTCGCGTACATTGCCGCAATTTGTAATGGGTCCTGCAGTAAGAACGTGATTCTTGGCTTCCACGAATGTTTATACTTAAGCAGAACTGGAATCTCTTGAGTTCCAGTGCCACTCAATTACCATTGAACCCCATAAACTACATATAATTGTACACTCGCCTTCCTCGCATATCTTCTCATATATCCTTCCATCCTCCTTGCTACTGCTGAGCTCAGTCAGTCACTCTTGCTTGGCTTTGCAGCCCCCGTCAACCAATCTTTCGTCTCGTCTTGTCGTCCGTCCCCCTTTCCCGTCATGACTTGGCTTCAACTTCCAATCCTCTTTTCCTATAGAGCGTTGTTACTTATACTTCTTGCTCAATACGCCCTCGGTTCGATTGACTCTGTATTTAACATTAAACAAGGCGGTGTTGGAGTCGGTGGATGCAATTCTCACAAAAGCAAACTCAACAGATGGTGGACAGATGCAAGAAAGCTCGTCGACGCTGCTCTCTTGTACGCACAAGATGACAGAGTTGATGGGCCTGAATACGTGTACACCTTTTTTGCATTAGACCCCCCTCCTTCCGATGCTGAGTACAGAGCACAAGCGCGTGGTATGTTCTCAATCCCCCAATCTCATAACACCCTGGGTAGTCAGCTGCTGAACCATCCAAATAGCTAGGTTGCTGTTGGTCAAGAGGTTTATCGATGGCGATTTACAGCTCCCCACCGGTAAGCCCTGGCTTTTCTGTTCGAGCAAGTGGTTGGAGCGTAAGTGTGTGCTGTCCCTGCTAAGTCACTATTTGAATAACGTGGCCTACGTCTAGGTATGGACTGGGATGACGTTGCCTACGATAAGAAGACGGGCGACAGGTTTACAGGTGATGACGCCAAGAAGGTACGAGATGTATATCATGAACCAACTCCACCTCCAGATGAAGCAAACCAGCCAAAAGGTGCGTAGCCAGGTGCTAAGAAAATCACACTTTCCCTTATGGCCTGTCCGACTCACATTCCTCAGAGTTCCCATTTTGGTCCTCGGACATCAGGGAATACTGCACAGATGAGGCTGATGACTATTGTACGAAGAAGGTCGACGGAGTTGCCCAGCACTTTGGCGCTACTCATGAGGACCTGACGTGGAAAGCAGTCACCATCTGTGTCCAGAACTTGGAAAAGAATGCTAAGACTGAACATTTGCGCCTTGGAAGAATCCAAAAGGAGGGTCAAAGTATTGTGGACTACAGAGCAAAGTCTATGACATTATTCCATGAACTCTTCCATGTTGTCCTAGGCAATGCGGATACCCAGGAGCATGAAAAGAGCTGCAAGTCCAAAGATAATTACATAGTGACACGGTCTAATGAGCCATTAGATGAGCTGAAGTATATTGCGAACCCTAGGAAAGAGGAAGGTGAGGACCCTGGCGATGAAGATCAAGACATCATCTCCACGCAGGAGGCCTTGTATAACCCGGAATCCTACACCATGTATGCTCTTTCTTGCATTCTTGGGCAGACAAATAAGAATCTCACGTTCGCTAGTACAAGGTCGAAGCTCAAAAAGACAGAAGATCCAAAGGATAAGGATAAGAACAATGGAGGGTCAGAAGGCGCTGGTCATCGAAAGAGGCTGATGAAGGTTTGACTTTGTATAAACTTCGAAGTATTATAGTAATATGTATCATAATACTCTATATAATATTCACTAATTGTTAGACCTAACAGGCGGTGATTGTATTGCGTGCCTTACTGGCTAGGTAATCTTAAACGGAGTAATGGATTACTTCTTCCAAGACAAACGGGCTTGCTGCAGCGTGCAGGATGGGTGATGATAGGGTACTGTATTTATTTCCTAATCAATCAATGTCCTTATTACAATTTACAATCAGGCTAAAAAACAGGAATAAAACTCCAAAAGAAAGAGATTTTGAGGAAAGCCTTACTAACATAGTGTTGTTATCTGCGTATTACAGACCCCAGGAAAACCTTTATCTATGTAGAACAAGAAGGCATAGCAGATCATAAGCCACACTTTGTTTAAAAAACAGTAGGGAAAAGCGGCATTACCACTTAACCAGGATCTAGCCCTGGTAGAGTAGTAATGGGAGAGGAGACAAGGACTGAGAGTCACAATGAAGCGGCGACGCCGGCGGAGGGCTTTGAAGATATAACGCACCTTCCTGTAGACAATGGAGTGCTCGTCGCGGGACGTAGTGACTTG
The DNA here is from genome assembly GCA_013623355.1 of Fusarium bactridioides. NCBI lineage: Eukaryota > Fungi > Ascomycota > Sordariomycetes > Hypocreales > Nectriaceae > Fusarium > Fusarium bactridioides. The sequence goes on along the minus strand of JACCKW010001148.1, from coordinate 16,430 downwards.
GATGCCGTCTCTGATCTGGATTTAAACTTTGGCGTCTTGTCATGCGAGTCGATGTATCCAGAACATCTTTCTGAAATCAGTCAATCGGACGTTACACACCGAGGGCTTCTTGCCTTATTCGTCCCAAGCTATTATATGACATTATGTACTAATTGTTTATTCACGATTGTTATTTTTAGTAGGCTAAGGAACAACTGTGGCCTTCAAGGTTAAGCTTTAGGCGTCGAACACAGGTGATAAATGACAACATGATATTTCCACAATAGTGCGATTTGGGTAGAGCGGCCCGATGACAGAGAGAGGCGAAACTCGGATGTATAATATATCCACAACCAGCTCACTGTGACGCGGCTGCCATTTTATTATCCCACTGGCTGACTCAGTCACAGTTACATCAAGCAAGATGGTATGATGAATGGCTTGTCCAACGGTACTAAAGCGGGATATCCGTATCCGAAAACTGATCGGATATTCCATAAACGGCATAGTATGATGCTACCCTAAGGCGAAAAGATAACTGACTCGTGGCTACCCTTAAATTTTACCAGCCATAGGTGGAAACCGCTGGTTTTATGTTCCATAGACTTTTACACCGAAAGGGCCCTGATCCCATTTCCATGCATCCTTGGCAGAGACCCTGTTTCCAAGACCTATCCCACTCGGAAAATAGTAAGCAAATTTCGTAGACAGAGGCGGTCAAAGTACAATGGCAGTCAACGATATGGCACGGGCCAGGTTTAAATGTATTCATCCTCCTCGACTAGCCTCAGTTCTGGACTTTACTCAGCATCGCAAACTACAAAGTCTCATCTTCTGCAGCTTCCAGCATGCGTTCAACTACTTCCTTTTTGACGGCCGCGTTGGTTCTAAGGGTGAACTCATGGGTTGCCCAGGCCCAGATCAAGCCTATGTCTGAGTTCTTCAACATCACTTCCTTTCCAAATGAGCAGAAAGAGAACGTTACGCGTCTTCTGAATGAAGGCAGACGGCTCGCTACCGATAGCTCGATTCACCAGTATTTCGTGGATCAATGCATCACCCAACAGGTGTATCCCGCTATGTTCACCATGCCCCCCGGCTTTGTGAATCCCTTCGCGGCTTTTGACAAATTCTTTTTCGTCGGTCATGCATATGTTTATGTTCATGCCTGGGCGTATGATACTGGCGATGGCTTGGTTGTCATTGATGCTCTTGATAATCAAGATGAGATCGAGAAGATCATGATCCCCGATTTGGAAAAGCTAGGCTACAAGGGTAGTGATATCAAGCACCTCATAATTACACACGAGCACATTGACCATTTTGGGGGAGCCAAGTATATTCAGGACCAGTTCAATCCTTCTGTCTACGCCACCGAGGCGGCATGGGAGGGCATGGCTGAACAAGGCAAGGATGGCAACACGCCAGTCCCAGTCAAAGACAAGGTGGTAGTCGACGGCGATGTCCTCAAATTTGGAAATATCGCATTTGAGATTGTGCAGACAAAAGGGCACACTCCCGGCACGCTGTCACTCATCTTCCCCGTTGTCGACAAGGGCAAGCGTCACATGGCCGGACTATCTGGTGGTACCGGAACGCCAGCAGACAAGACTTCGCGAGAACAGAAGATCACGTCGCAGAACCGCTTTGCAGAGATATCCAAGGAGAAGGGGGTTGACGTCCTTCTCTCAAACCATAATGTCGCCGACCACAGTCTTTACAACGCCGATATTCTCGCCCATCGTGCCCCAGGTGCATCCAATCCGTATGTCGTTGGAGTCGATAACTTTTACAAGTACATGAGGATCAACACACTGTGCAGCCAAGTTATTGCTGCTCGTCAGGGAATGGACCTGGATGTTTAGTCTGTATGCTTGAAAGTTGGGTGTCAATTGCTCTATGTCCATGGATTAGATATGGTTATCTCACAGTTAGAATTCTTTTTAGATAAATATTCTTGAATTAGTTTTACATACATAAGATCAGGCTGCCTTGAGACCCTTTCCCAGAAAAGTCCTTTCACCAAACTCTTGTTCCGCGACCTGGAACAGAGGAAGACCCTGGAAGTATCCATTGCCTGTTGTTCCAACTGCCTCCCAGGTCGATTTAGCTTCATGCTCACCAATTGTCAAGAGTGGTTTTCCTGACCCTGCCGAGCTTGCGTCGGCCAAAAGCTGGATTTGACAGCATCTCTCCATCAGCACGAACCATGCGACAGTGGCCTCAATCGTGGGCCCGACTGTCATGATACCGTGGTTGCCCAGAAGAGCTGCTTTCTTGTTACCCAGAGCTGCTGCAATGGCTTTGCCTTCAGCTGGGGCCAGTACAAGCCCGGCAAAGTTCGACCATAGAATATGATCGTTCCAGAATACGCAGAAATCCTGGGTGAGCATATCTAGTGTCCTTCCGGTGGCGCAAAAAGCCCGTCCGTAGGTACTATGCGAATGGGCTGCGCAGAGAACATCAGGTCGAGCTTTGTGTATCTCTGCATGAATAGCGTAGGCCGCTAGAATAACAATATTAGAAAGCCGGTATTTAAGCTAGTTCGAGAGGGAACAAACCATAATTCAATCGCTTGTTTTTTCCCCCCTCAACCACCTTACCCTCATGACTGACGCGAATCAAGTCTTCGTCGCGGATAAGCGAGAAGTGTAGCCCTGTGCAAAATGAGGTTAGTAAAACTGCGTGTAAAGACAGACGCAGGTTTATATGCAAAACATACCGAAAGGGTTTACCCAGAAGCTATTGGGATCAACAGGATCTCTCACAGTTACATGTCCAGCGACACCTTCAGCAAGACCAAAGTTTGCTAGCACTCGGAACCCCAGTGCTAGTCGGTGCTTGACATACTTGCGCTCCTCATAGGGATCATCAAACGTGGGAGCCTTCTCCGCTTCATCATCAACAAAAGCCAGACTTGGGTCTCCGCTTCGATATTCTTCCGTGTTTGCTGAGGGCGACATAATGACGAGTGTTTGAGAACGTTATATCTGTCTTGAAGTGTTTAGATTAAACCTGTAGATGATAGGGTTCCTAGTGTCTGACATTATATATCTGGATATCTCGGAATACTATTCCGACTTACTATTACAAAGCCTTTACCTATTTGAGGAAGCCTCGGAATGGTGATATTTGCCAGCAAATCACAGGCAAAGTTCGAAGCCATTACTTGTCATATCCGGAGGGATGTGCTGTTCGGGGTCGGATCTAAAGCCTCGCCTTACTCTGACCCCGCAGTTCGGAAAGACAGTCCAATAGGGTACTGACTGGTCCAACTGCACTATACTATATGCGGCCGCGATTAATCGCCTGATGCACTTTGGGATGATCGAGTACCATAATTAAAGCTAGGTTGAATGTACTTAGGTATCTGTTATCAAACTAGTTACGACGTGTAAAGAACTTGCTAAACTCTACATTACTCTCAAGCCTCTCCAAAGTTCCACTGCTATATTGAACAATCAGCTCCAGTCCATGGCCTTGAGCATGACGTGGTGGTAGGATGATGCACCGGCCGTCAGGCTTTCCCTCAGTGTCTCCAACCGTAACGCGAAACGCAGAAGGATATCCAAGATCACGCCCGAAATAAATGTCATTGTATCTATGTGCTTGAAGACAGACTATCAGCATGTCTGGGCCAGGGTATCGGTCAACATTCCAGGTCAAGGAAGTACTCTTGGGCATCTGATTGAGCAGTCCAACGAGACGCCTTACTGCCCTGTTGTTGACTGCAGCAATGGCTCGCTTGACACTAGTCGCCAATTCCACATAGATCGTGGGTCCGTCTTCTTCATTCTGTAGACGAGCGACAGATGCTCTGGCGACTGCGTTCGGCTCCGCAAAATTCCCCCAATAGTTTGATGGGAGTGGAGGATTTTCCATGCGTTCCCTCGCATCAACAGTGATTGATAGCTTCGCCTCTGGGTATCGATGATGGTCGATCTGCCTGGCAAGGACAACGTGGCGCCAAAGAAAAGCACATATAGCTTCAGTTGTGCTCAACTTTCTGTTGGTAGCGCTTTTCAGGACATGGTTCTTCAGCAGAGAAAGCTTTTCTGCGGAGATGGAGAATATCCCATGCTCAGTAGACTGGGCCTCGGCAGCTTCGTAGTTTGTCGGGTTCAGAAAGGTGGAAGAGGTCTCTGTGAGCTTCCAATCTGGAAACTCTTCTAAAGTCACGCCTTGTTCACCCTCAACAACTGAGCTTCGTTCAAGGGGGGTAATTGGAAAAACTCGGAGGCCGAGCTCTTGGGTAATGGCAGCCAAGTGCATGCCTATTGTCTTGTGCAAGATAAAGTTGCACACGCCATCGCCCGCCACATGCTGCATATCAGTCAGTATCTATATGGGAGAATAGTCGGACTACGATGTTTGTGTTGCGCCAGTCGCATCGCGGGCGGCCGTGTAACAGGAGAAAGAAACATGTCGCGCAGGTAATGTGGACTTACATGAAGACAGGTCCCTAGTATAAGGCCCCCAGATATGAAGTTACACTGAAGTACCAACGCCGGAATACTAGCACCCGACACGAGCTTTGCAGATGTGCCGAAGACAATGTGTCTCGGGATGTTGAGAGGAAAACAATCCCTCTCAGGTTCGTGGAACGTTCCGAACTTCCATAAAGTCCGAAGTTCCGGTGCCGTGTAATCCTTGTAGTTGAGTCTGGCGCCCTGATTCATATCGAATAGAAGCTCAACCTCTTCCCGAGTGCTTCCGATGGGCTGTCGCACAGAACATGAAAGTTCTGGGATGTCGATGATCGTGTTGACCAAGGCTCGCTCGAATAGATGAAAGATATGTCTCTTATCCGCATTTTGTGACATGGGAAAATACAGGCATGATGAGATGTAGTCTCTTGGAGCGATTTGATCGATTGCTGACAGTTTGACTATCTTTCCATGCGCGTTTGGCTGTGGCTTAATGGTAGTAGAGGTAGAGCAGGTGGATGGAGTGAGTGGAATGGCCGTGGACATGTCGAAAATACTGCTTTAGTGATGTCAAGCTTTAGAAATGCGTATGTGCAAGAAGAAAATAGTTTGGAAAGAATTCCAAGATGTCCCGGGCAGATCATAGATAAAGCAATACGAGAATCTGATGCGTTAGACACTAGATGCCGAGATTGTAAGTATCTACCCCAAACATTCTGTTATTGACCCACGGACTCAAGAGAATCCGAACGATTTCGTATTACGCTTTGACCAACACATGATTGAGACGATATGCTGCACCAGTACTTGAGTCTGGTTTATCTGACACGTTGCGATAAAGCTTGTGCGCATTCTTCTCCTTGACTGCAGATCTTGATACGAAGGGAGCTATGTGATCGGCGCTTTTGGTCCAAGCGCATGCTATCTAACGTACCTGATAGGCGATATCGCTAAGACAAAATTCGACAGTGAGATGTGACAAAACAGCGGTCCGAGCCACAGCTGTGCAGGGTTTAGTTTTCATTCCGAAGCTTGCAAGTGTAACGCAAGAAACACTACGGAGTAACGGGTAGATGATCGACCTTTTATCGTACGTTCAACATTTTCGTGGTCTTTACTGTGTTGAGTTTAGATTGCGAAAATGAAAAGGGTGTTGTTATAATAAAGCTGAAACGGAGGTCAAAGTCAGGGTGATATTACAGAGCAGCATTGAAGGGATAAGCGTGATTGCTTTCACATGGCTCGTCCGATATCGTAAAAAAAGATAACCGATGTTCTCTGGGAGCATTGCCTTTTATCTCTTTAAAGAATGAGAAGCAACCTTACTAAACCAATGTCTGCAAACAGAAACAACGAATCAGCCATGTCGAATTCATGGGTCGAACCAGCGGCCCCCGTACAGCCATCCATCGTGAAATGCTCTGCCCTCGACAACCTCACCGCTTCAGTGTATCCTTCGCCTACACACTTCTTTCCTATGAAACCGAAAACGGACCCTCGGCAGCTCTACGAAGACTGCAAGAAAGGCCTCTCCCGATGTATCTACGAGCTTCCACACCTCGCAGGTATCATCAGAAAAGACGAAACGGGACGTTGCGCCATTGAGATTCAAGAGGCACCGCATGCTGGCACAAACTTCTGGTATCGAGATCATGGTCACGATACAGACGTACCTTCTTACAACGAGCTCAAGATTAACGGGTGGCCGTTTGGCGATGGCGAACAGGATGGCCTTGACAAGCTTCGACCAAGGGATTTTCCCTGCGTCCAAGATGGCGATCCTATAATTGCACCTCAGTTCAATGTCATCAAGGGCGGTATCGTCTTGACCATGTCGATCACGCACGTGATAGGTGACCTGGTCCAGTTTATGGACTTTCTCAGATCTTGGTCACAGAACACGAGCGCGATAGCAACTGCCAGACTTGACGGCCGACCTGTACCTCCACTCCCGCAGCAAATATCGGCGGACTTGATGGATCGCTCCCTGTTGACACCTGAAGTGGATATTGAGGAGGATCTTGACAAGCTCGGAGCTCGTGCGGCGAAGCTTCACCATCTTGACATGCTTGACCCTCGATCTCCAGAAGCAGTTACGGAGAAATTGTCAAACCTCTTCACAAAGGCGCGCCTAACCAATGACGATCTGGTGAGGTTTACCGAAGATGAACTTCGCACTCTGTCTTGTTCTGTCTGGACCTTTTCACAGTCCTCAATAAAGCAGCTACAGAACATGATCCAAGAGGTCTTGCCCAGTGGCTCAAAAGCGTCGGCTACGGATTGTTTGACCTCTTTCTCATGGAACCGACTCTTTGGCGCCAAATATGCTCCAGGGGTACCAAGCCGTGATCCTCTGCCTGAGACCAGCAAGATTGTCTTCGCTGGAAGTATTCGTCGTCGATTGACCCCTCCATTACCCAACAATTACATGTCTGCCTGCGTGGACTTGTTCCCTGTGTCTGTGAACACCAGCGACTTTATCTCGCCAGACCCCAAAACACTAGCCCATGCAGCAATGGCAATTCGCAACAGCAATAATACTTGGAGCGAGGAAACCTTTCGAGAAATGCTTGAGATAGCCCACTCACATCCTGTCAATCCAGGTCTGATACCCAAAGGGCCCATCGATGCACTCGTCACGGACCATACACGAGCAACTGCAGCTATGCTATCAAGTTGGGGTCCCGAGCTTGGTTCTTGCGAGGCCTTTAGAGAGCCGTATCTTGGTAGAATTCCGCCTCATGGGGAAATCACCCTCTTACCTCGATGGAATAATGGTAATGTGGAGGTTATGTTTGCTGGAGAGGCTGTTGTGATGGAACGGTTGAGAAGCGACCGGCTTATGAACCAGATGGCCACTTGTCAGTTTGTCATGGGTGATCCTATGTTTCAAGCGACTCGTGGCAAATATGTCTCAAAGCTGTAGTAGATACAGCGATAGCCGTTCGATATTGTGGCCCATCGTAAATAGGATGTTCTATTTACAATACTAGCATGGCGGAGTTGCTCTAAAGCTACTGTATCATAATTGAGCTCTATTGGCCTCGTTACCATCTTCGTCAAAATGAATCTTATTCCCCATAATCATAGACCGTTGCAAAGCGGCGCCGATGCGGACTGCCGTTACTGCTGATTCTAGTTCAACAGGAACCGGCTTGTCATCAAGCACGCATTCGGTAAACTCGATAGCCTCTCTTGTGAACGCTGCTTGGAATCGTCCCCAGTAGTTTTGCGGAAGCTCATGCCTGATACCTTCTTGTCCATAAATCCGAACGTGGTTCTCAACAGGGATCAGGTTCACAGACAGCTTACCCTTTGTTCCGATAATCTCTGTCGTATCCTCTTGACCGGCAGCCATCATTCGCGAGGCATACAAATATGCGATACGCCCATCGTAGAACTCGACAATGCCCACGGCATTATCTCTATCATCATACTGTCGTGGATCCGGTTCCACCGCCGTGATTCCTACAGCGTGTACTGATCGAACTTTGGACTCTTGACCGAAAAACCATAGAGCCAGATCAATATCATGAATACTGCAATCGACGAATATACCACCAGAGAACTGGGCATATGCGACGAAAAAGCCTGAGGGATCTAACACATCGCAAGTCTGACTTCTAAGAACAGATGGCCGGCCAATCAAGCCTGACTTTGTTTTCTCGTAGGCGTCGCGGTATGAAGCATCGAAACGGCGGGAAAAGCCACACATGACTTTAAGATCAGGACGGGTAGCAGCGGCGTCAACCACAGATTGAGACTGAATCATTAGCATAATGCGAAACCCATCAGAAAAGAAAAACGCTCACAATCTCGACGGTTCTGCCAAGGGGTTTCTCGCACAAGACGTGCTTGCCCGCCGCAATAGCGGCATTGGTCTGTTCAGCATGCACCGCAGTAGCAGAGGCGACGCAAACTGCATCCAAGCCCACGTGGGCTATCATGTCAGAGTATTTCTCATATATAGCTACCCCGTCAGGGGCAAGGTTCTCCGCAGCCCATTCCCTCTCAGCAGCATCAGGGCTGGTGACGGCGACTAGAACAGCTCGAGGAACATTCTGATGGAAATTAAGGGCATGTCGCTTGCCCATTCTGCCGAGACCAGCGACACCAACTTGAAGCTTGCGAGGTGCCATTGTATTAAATGTAGAGAGGGGAGTGAGGATTCAGGAAGTAAAGAGAAGGGAAGTAAATAAATGGTAGGAAGTGGAATACTGCCGACCTGGCCCCCCTAGTTATTATATACAACCTGACACTCGATTGAATGTCTCCACGCGAATGGCAAAATTTATATTCTCCTGTCCTAGATTTTCTATGCTGGGAACCGGTACTCACCTACTGTGTCGCGAAAGAACATACATTCGGAGGTTTTGGCCTTAACTTCGATGCTGAGTCGGGGTAACTTGCCCCGACACAGATACGAACAAACCTCCCGAGTAGAGCTCCACAGTTTTTCAGACCGTCGCCATCCGACACTGGAGGATCAGTCGCCTTCCTATATTACTTAGACATTTATTATGTAGTATCAAAATTAATCTTTACGTGAATAGCATAGCTTAATTCTTTACCTTTTAGCTACTTTAGTAAAGCCTATTTTGCCGTATGAAATATTGCAGCTATGGCCTCAACTCTCTTCCAATGCTGATTCACTAAGAATCCACCCAACCCCATGCTCTCTTTAAATGGTCCTGTGCTGATGCTGTGGGCCACGAATGGGTATTCTGGATCAGCATTAACACATCCAACAACGCTTCTTGGTCCCGTCTCTCGGTAAATCGATCTCCACACGCCGTCACTCCCATGCACGCCGTAAAGGTAGCGGGTCTTGTAGAGGGGTTTGAGAGAGCTATCCCGCAAAGTTCTCGGACTTGGGTCCGGATATCGTCCTGAGTCTGTCAGAATACACTGTTATAGTGGAATGTACATCTTAACCTACGTCGATTTGCTTGCGAGCTAGCTGAGCAGATGGTCCAATTCGTGGTACTCGGTCATCATGGCACATGAGGAGAATACGAGCAAATATGCTATGGACTTGGCCAATAACTGACGTCCGTTAGCAGACTTCCTCCAATCAAAATCGACAACATACCGACAGCGTGGTTTAAGTAAATGATGTGTGGAAAGGCTTCCCCCAAGGCCTCGTCAGAAGCACTATAGGCAAGGGGCAGCCAGGACACAGGCCGAGCTCGCAGCCAAGCTTGGTCATAGTCAACTAGCTCCTGATAGTGATGTCTATTTGGCCCGGTGTTTCCAAAACAGTAGTTTATAACATCTGCGCTGTGGACAATAATGCGATTCGCCCATGTATCATCATCGGCTTCAGAAAGAGACCGGTCCATGAATGCGTGGTCGAGCCTGATTTTGACAGGCCTTTGACTTGCAAAACTCATGGTTACCTCCTGTCTCATACCAACCCAGAACGAAGCTAAACGGAGGCTACTGGGAGTCGTTGTAGAATCGCAGGTATTCATAAATAGCTGTATCCCTAACAAATGACCTTCGTGATCGGTGCCTATGAGTGGTACGTCGAGTTCCTCGAGAGTCCGCAGAAGAATGGTCGCCTCGAGCAGATTGTCGTCGTTTAGGGCAGAGGAGTCATTTGAGATTGTTGCCAAGTGCCTGAGACATGCTTGATGATACCGATCGGAGGCGTAGGGGTCGTATTGCGCGTTTAGGCTGAGATGTCTGGAGGACAAGGCAAAGATAGCATTGAGGAGGGTCGGACAAGACGCCGCTCGAGGTGGCACAATGTTGGCAAAGTGGCGCCTGGAATCGCAAAGATCGAACTGCGATATATCAATACTGCACGATGGCCTAAACAGAAGATAGAATGGCGTACCCATGTGCACATGTAAGTCAAATAATATTGCATCAATCTCACTTCATGGTTCTCCATCAAAGGGTACGGTACTGATCCTACGTTGGCCAATCCCAGTGTCGAACCATGTGGGATTGGGCCATAATTGCGAGGGCTGTCTTTGCCTACTGTCCTGGCTCCATCTCCGCCCCCGATCTCAACTGCACGAGTGTGAGACGTGGCAGAGGAATTTGACCCAAAATCCGAACGTTGTTTATTATAAGATTGAAGCGTGTTATCCTCAACTTGATGCCATTGACTTTGACTCTCCGAGTCTGATAGGTAGTAACCTTCAACATCAGGCGTCTCATCCACGAATTGTACTTGGATTCGTCAGCGAAAGCCTGCGCGAATAGCCATTACTTACATCGTCTTGAGGAAGGGACCCAAACTTGATTTGGTGATGACCTGCGATGGATCTTAGCATTCTAATCATCGCAATTACACGCAAGAGTCTGGGGGTGGACATACGTAGTTGAGTGCTTGAAGCGAAAAACAGGCGCTGTGTCGCAAATTTTGCCCAACGAAACGCATCGAAGGCATGTCTGTGTACCTCGTCCAGCAACTTGTGGACCCCAGATGCATTTGAGATGCTGTTTCTTACAGGCCTAATGATAGTCAGAGTGGCAAGTTGCATCTCGGCATGGTTACCGATTTTTCATTTCACTTACAAGACACGCAGTAGCTGTGCTCACCTTCTCTCACAATAGATTTCGGGTTTGATGTCGGGTGCAGATTCATCTTGAGGGGCAGGTTACCCCGATTATATGACATAAATCCAAAGGCAAAAAAGGCCGAACTGTCGGGGCTATGCTCCATTTCTGTGATTCAAGGTGAAAGAGTCCGATGCTCTAACCTAAATAGGTTTAAACCCCCAAGAACACGGAGCCTAGGCCGGATCATTCCTTGATGTTTGTTGGAAGAGGATTTGTCCCACTGTTACCCCAAAACTCTACAGGCCTGACTCGCGCTTCCCCACGAACTACCCCGTGTTTGATCCATGTCACTGCCGAGATCGAACGTAACCCGCCTCAATTCATTGGTTAATTATCGTCGATCGTAAGTCGCAGAGTAGGCCGAGATTCTGGACTATAATAGATCAAGATCTCTCCCTCGAATATCACCAAAGATTATTCATGCCCATCTACATTCAGAATCTACTTATAACACCTTCTCAAAATGGATAAGCAACTCGATACCGCCAGGGACAAGCTTGACGAGTGCGGCGCCACTACCGAGGAGCACGTTGGCATCAACACTTCTTTGGAGCTATATGGTCCTTCCGGTAAGTTACAATCAGCTCTTAGGCTTCAATATGACTGTGACGGCATACATTGCGATTTCACTGGCTTTGATAAGGCTGACAAACTAGGATTCCGTGGTCTTTTCTCATCTCCCTACGTCGCTGCCTGCGCCGCCTTTTCGGCGATCGGTGGCCTCCTCTTCGGCTATGATCAAGGCGTCATTTCCGTAACGCTTGTGATGGATCACTTTCTCGATCGCTTCCCTGAAGTCTCCGATGATGCTCCTGGCGCAGGCTTCAAGAAGGGCCTCATGACCGCCATGATCACGCTCGGTGCATTTATAGGTGCCATCAACCAGGGTTGGATCTCTGACTGGATATCCAGAAAGCGCTCGCTGATGGTTGCTGTTGTGGTATTTACGATTGGATCTACTCTGCAGACCGCTGCTGTCAACTATGCCATGCTGGTTGTAGGACGCTTTATCGGGGGCATTGGTATTGGACAGTGAGTTCAGCCTTTATTGTTTTCATCTAACATTCCATAAGCCTTGACATTGACCATGAATCCATTAGACTATCGATGGTGGTGCCTCTCTACATAGCAGAGATTTCTTCACCTGAAATCCGGGGTGCTCTCCTCGTCTTTGAAGAACTATCGATTGTTATAGGAATTGTTGTTGCATTTTGGATAACCTACGGAACAAAGGTAAACCAACTCCCCTTCCTCACAACCGTTATATACTCATCCGCTCCTAGGGAATTCCCAGTCACTGGTCTTGGCAACTTCCGTTCCTCCTTCAAATCCTCCCCGGTCTGCTATTGGGAATTGGTGCTATTTTCCTACCATACTCTCCTCGATGGCTCGCTTCCAAAGATCGCGAGGCAGAAGCCTTGTCCAGCCTCGCCAAACTCCGCGCCCTTCCCGAATCCGACCTACGAGTCCAACGCGAATGGATGGACATTATTGCTGAGGCTCGATTCCAAGCAAGTGTTCTCCGCGAACGACACCCTGATCTCACTCAAAGGACAGATATAATGGGAAAGATGCGTCTTGAGTTTGTCAGCTGGGGAGATTGCTTCAAGTCTGGCTGTAGGCGTCGAACTCTTGTTGGTGCAGGCCTTATGTTCTTCCAGCAGTTCACTGGAATCAACGCTCTGATCTATTATTCACCAACACTGTTCGGGACCATGGGCCTCGACTTTGACATGCAACTCATCATGTCGGGCGTCCTCAACGTAACGCAGTTGATTGGTGTTCTGTCCAGCTTATGGACCATGGATCGTTTCGGCCGCCGGGGTGTCCTCCTTTGGGGTAGCTTTCTAATGTTTGTGCCGCATCTCATTATAGCTGTCTTGGTGGGCAAGTTCTCGAATGATTGGCCTAGCCATACTGCAGAAGGCTGGACAAGTGTCGCTTTTCTCCTATTTTACATGCTTGCCTTTGGTGCCTCTTGGGGCCCTGTTCCCTGGGCCATGCCAGCAGAAGTCTTCCCATCATCTCTCAGAGCAAAGGGTGTGGCAATCTCCACCTGTTCAAGTAAGCCTCCAATCCCTATCAAGTTCTAAGCCACTAACCTCGTTAGACTGGATCAACAACTTCATCATTGGCCTCATTACGCCACCTCTTGTGCGCGAAACAGGCTTCGGCGCCTATGTCTTCTTTGCCGTATTCTGTCTTCTGTCCTTCGTCTGGGTCTGGTTCAGTGTGCCTGAGACTAACGGAAAGTCTCTTGAGGAGATGGACAGCGTTTTTAAGGATCGGACTGGAGTGGCAGATATTGCCACGAAGGACCGTATCCTTGCCGAGGTCTACAACGAGCGACAAAGCCATTGATGGTAGATATTCAGTAAATACCTTCAAGAGTTTCCTGATCTTGATAACATGATTCCTTGTGAACATCCTCAAAACTGGATATAATTAGCCGTACGAGGGGGTTGCAATTGGGACTTGTGGCTGAGAGCTTAAATCAGCAGACGGAACTTAGCAGAAGCTAAGCATAATTACAGTAATTCGTGTAGAAGTGCAACCACTCAACCCCGACATGCCCATCCCATTACTAACACTGAATGGGCCTACATCAGGACAGCTATCGAGTCCCTAGCTCAGGGGGTGTCGGGGTGTAATGGCTGCATGGTCCAAGTGTATTTTTTACTATGTATGAAGGAGTTTACTGTTCACTGTCTAGTTTCCGACACGAGAATCGATATACATGCAGAAATAATCCTTCTCAAATCATAGCATTAAAATATCTAATTTATTCCACGATGAGCACTTAATTATCCATCACAAAGGAGGTGAACTGAGTCGATCATCAGTTGGCTAAGGGGACCGAAGGAATCTTACCCTGGAGGCACATCGAGTTATCGGACCGACAGGCCAGCTAGCGACAACCACTCGCCTGTTAGTCTACATACTATACCTAAAAGGAACGGCACCAAGCCAAGTTGGTAGTTCAGCTCGTAGCCACAAACATCATCAAGGAGATCACAGACCTCTACGAAGGATCAGTGTCCCAATTATCCGAACTACCTCGATTTCCCCAGCCATGTGATGTCCAGCAGTTGTCTAATTCCTGCAAAGGTCAGGGGAAATCCGGGGAAATGAGTCCGGGGAAACGAATTGTGGCTTTCCGTAGTGCCTGTATCAGACCCAAAATCAAATCCTACCAAGTTTGAGAGGACTTATATACCGCCGTGGTCCTTCCAGTGCGGGGAGAGCCATGTAACGTTGAATGCATGTCCCTGATGCATCTTAATCTCTTTGTTCCCTGCACCCTGGTTCGCTGAAACAATGTTTCTGTCAAATGCCAATCCCAGCAAAGATGAGGTCGTGCTCATATCTATGACTTCCAAAGGAGTTGCTTCTCATCACGAGTCAGGCGTCGACGAAACTCCCTTGGCAGATCTTGCGCCCCAGACCTCACATGTTTACCCCAACGCCCTTGACAGTCCAATATGGCTCCCCCGCCGATCAACAAGCTCGGGTGGTGTCGGCGCACGCATTCATCGCGGCTTGGCAAGCGAGAAAGAGATGACTCTTCTGAGCTGCTGCCGACACTTTCCCAAGGCGATTATGTGGTCTTTTCTTCTCTTCCTTACCGTTGTAATGGAGGCATACGATAAGTCGCTCATCTCCGGCTTCCTTGCCTTTCCATCCTTCAGGCGTAGGTACGGAGAACCCAAGCTACCACTTGCTGGCTCCGCTGGGGAGCCAGACTATGAGATCTCGCCAATGTGGCAAATGGGGCTTCAAAATGCCGCCGTCGGTTGCGAGATCATAGGCCTTCTTGCCCATGGTTATATCTCATATGCGATTGGATACCGCAAGATGATGATCGGCGCGCTTGTGTGGATGTGTCTTGCAGTGTTCCCGGCTTTCTTCGCTAACAACATCGCTCTGCCACTTGCCTCTCAAGCTCTCTGTGGTAAGACTGCCCTCGCCTCTCAATTTAATGCGCCATACATACACGATTATCCGAGAAACTAACGGTACTATCCAAGGCTTGTCGTGGGGTGTGATTCAAACTTTGGCAGCGACCTATGCTGCTGAAGTAGTACCCTCAGTCATCCGTGCCGCCATCCTCAGTAATGTCAATATGTGTTGGCTTGTTGGCCAGCTCATGGGCACCGGAATACTGCGCGCGCTTATCAGCAATACATCAGACTGGTCGTATCGCCTACCATTTGCCCTGCAATGGGCATGGGCAGCCCCATTGCTGTTCCTCATCTACTTTGCCCCTGAAAGCCCTTGTAAGATTCTCCCTACTTGATGTATCTTATGCCTTCTTACTAATTTGTTGCCTACAGGGTGGTTAATCCGTCACGAGAGGCTAGCAGAAGCTCGACATTCACTACAAAGACTCACGAGCAACAAGCACATTGACATTGAGGATACAATCGCGATTATGCAGCACATTGATTCGACAGAGAAGAAACTAGGATACGGTGGTTCAAGCTTCCTAGATCTATTCAGAGGCTGTAACCGTCGCAGGACCGAAGTGTGCTGCCTTACCTGGTCTTGCCAAGCTCTATGTGGTGCCACCTTGACGGGATATGCCCCATACTTCCTAGAACAAGCAGGCTTCGAATCCACCAAATCATTCACTCTAGCTACAGGAATGTATGGACTCGGTATTCTAGGCGGCATGATATCGTGGATCTTACTATCAACAATTGGACGACGAAAGCTCTACCTAGCCGGCTTGGTGGCTGCGTTGCTTATTCTCACCACGGGCGGCACCCTGTCAATCGTCATGACCAACCACTCATCACTGAATTGGGCGCTTGGGTCGCTGATCATCCTCATGACATTTACCTATAATATGTCCATCGGTCCGGCCTGCTATGTCATTGTGGCCGAGATACCTTCAACAAGGCTTCGGGTCAAGACCATTGCCCTCGCAAGGATTGTTTATAACTTATTCACTATTATTAATAACTTTGTCGCACCACAGCTTTTGAACCCGTCTGCATGGGACCTAGGTGGTAAGTCTTGTCTGGTGTATGCTGCTACATCTTTCCTTTGTCTTTTATGGTGCTATTTTCGGCTTCCTGAGACGAAGAAGCTATCGTACTTGGAATTAGATATCCTTTTCGACAAGAGGGCTCCTACAGCCAAGTTCAAGGAACTACAAGATAGACTTGCCAATTCGGCGTATATCTCTGTGTCAAAAGCAGAGCGGGTCAGGAATGCCTGGCATGGTTGGCTGGCTTATTCCTAGTGAGCCACTAGGTTGTATACTTAGCAGTTTGATTATTTATGATAAGGAGTTGTAGTCTTTGTGTCTGCTCTTAGAGCAATCTCGCAACCCCAATATCAGTAAACGGAGGTAAAAGTTTAATTATTCCTTACTTTATATATCCATATATGTACTTAATCTACCTACATCTTAATCTCTAGGTTAAGTCCCCTGGTAGGGAG
>JACCKW010001147.1:0-31377 GCA_013623355.1 Fusarium bactridioides | reverse complement strand
TAACCCTAGATAACTGCAGGCAGCTTAATAAGACTCCAATTCAACGGATATTATAGTATTCCTGTTTATGACTTTTCAAAGCAAACGAGGTTTGCGAGATTTCATCGTCCAGTAGCGCCTCTTTATAGATCCAATCAACTACTCGCATGCTGGATCTATTCTTGGGGTGCACAGATGCCGAGCCTGATTCACAATCAACCTGCATTTTCAGCCGTCTTCTGCAGGCTCTGCACCTGACCCCCCTTTGGTCTCGTAATCGTAATACCTCGTGGCTACAAATCACTTTGATGTATCCCAATTGTAACGGAATGTTGCTCCATGCAGCCGCCTTCGAGCTGTTCAACAGAACTTAGGGATGACCCCTCATAAATATAATATAATTTGGCTCCCATTTTGTGCGCAGCCTACTAAACAGCTTTTGAGTAATCTGAATAGTAAGCGACATGCAGGTGGCGTCGCTTAAACTGAGCTGTTATAGGTCCAAATATATGAAGCAAGTAGTTCGGCTTGTGCCACATTCTTAGCATGACATGGATCAGGCTTTTAGGTGATGCGCGAGAAAAAGACGCATTGCTGCCTGATTGTGTCACATTCGCCCTCTGGGCTGATCTGATCTTTAGTAGCATGGTGGGTGGACATGTTGAGCCTCATTGCAATTTCCATGTGTCTTTCCATGCCAGTTAAGTGATATTACAGATTCATTGGCAACTCACAATGGCACAACCAACTTCCCAAGCTTCACGGTGGGCACTATTGATCGGCGTCAAGGGAGTCCATGGTCCAAACAGTGAAACCACCTCGACCCTGGGAGCCGTAGCAGACGTGATTGCAATTGAGAAGTACCTGATGGCATGCTCAAGCCCTTGTCGAATCTTCGTGTTGACGACTTTGTCCGGATCTGCAGATGGCTTATTATCCGAAGGCCGGGTGCGCGTTGACTCAACTTACCAAACTCTTGTGGATCACCTGGGAATAGTTATCAACGAGGGCCGTGATGGAGATCATGTCTGCATCCATTATTCAGGCCATGGAACAGCACGGAACATAACAGATTCGAAAAGAGAAAAGAAAGCACTAGGTCTTGTTGTCTCCCAACCTAAAGACACCGATCCAAAGGTGTTTCCGGGAACAACTCTGAGAGCAGCTATCGATCGCTTGGTGAAGAAGGGCATGCTTGTAACTGTTGTCTTGGATTGTTGCTTCTCAGGAAATGTTCTCCGCGAAAGCCCAATTCGATCCGCCAGCCGCTACCTCGCGTACGATTCAAGCATGGACAACTCCTTCAACATTAGAAACCCTTTCATCGGCGAACATTTCCGAGGTGCCGGTTTGGCTACAGAAGGAGAGCTTCTAGATCCTGAGGGATATTCAATATTGACGGCTTGTGGTGTGGATGAAGAGGCTGGAGAAGTCATCGTCGATGGAAACAATCGAGGTGCTTTGAGCTACTTCCTATTGGACTCACTAAACATGCTCCAAAGGCTCCGAGTACAAGTCAGCCAACATACACTACACCAACACCTCCGTGCCAATTTCGCAGCCCGCTACCAGGTTCAAACACCAAGAATCTATGGAGGAACTGGTCTTTCGTTCTTTAACGAAGTAACAAGAAAAGAAACATCGCGTTCGGCATACAGCAACGACAGACATGAGCTGATACTTGATGCTGGAGAAATACACGGTGTTCATGTTGATGATGAATACGCACTCAAAGATTGGTACCGCGCAACGTCTGCAGCTAGTAGAGGATCTCAAAATGCTGTCGTGACCTCTGTCAACGATGTCAACTCTATTATGAGAGTGATTGACGATAAATACCAGTTTGCCGACAATGATATTTGGGATGCTACGATGCTTACCACTTTATCACCTCACCGGACTCGGATGAAAATCAACAGGATGGCTCCGAACGCTACTGCTATCCTGGATTCATCAAAAGGTATCCCATTCCTGGACTTGATTTTGCAGGGTGAGACTGTAACCAATTCGGATATGTTACAGACAAACTCCATATTCTACGTCGATCTGGCAGAGGACGGTACCTACAAGGTTACAGATTCGACAGCTAGCAAGCTTGCCAATTTTCCATGTACAAAGGCTTCAGATAAGCACGCCGTTCAGATTCTGGTTAAACGCCTCAGTCACATCGCCACCTATAGATTCTACCAACGCATCGAAAACTTGAACCCAGACCTAGACTTCTGTCAATCATTCTCATTGGCAATACTCGGTCCCTCACCTGATTCCGACGGAACATACAGGATATCTCAAAAGGATGGCTTTCGGTTCAAGTTCAAGAACTTGAGCAATCATTCCAGATATCTAGCTATCCTGGCATTTGACTCTTTCTGGGAAATATCAAGTCTATTTGCTGCTAAGGGAAACTCTTACTGCCTCGAGGTTCCTCCCGTGTGCTCTGAGAACTCAGGAGAGCTGGAAATGCCAATGGCATTATCGGTTGTTCGGGAGTTGACGGACCAGGGCTTTGATCACGCAGATGACATTCTCAAAGTTTTTATCACCAGCGAGCAGACGTTCTTCCATGATCCAGTTCTTCCTCCCATTGGTAGCGATGATTTAAGAAGTCATGGAGATAATGTTGAACTTGTCAAGCAACGCATGTGGCAAGATCCTGAGCAGAGGGGAGGTAGGGAAGGAAACTGGGTCACGCAAACCTTTTACATACGTACATTCATATCTCCTAATTTGGCATAAAATGCAGCTGAATTATCTGAGACGGTATCGTGAAATTATGCGGCTACCAGTTCGCTCATCCAAATGGTTCATAGAGTTGCAAGTCCCCCTCGTTGTAGTAGCAGTTGTCATCCCCTACTGGCACTCCAGTCCCATCACAAAGCCTGTATTTCCCGTCTCTGTAGCCCATGACGTAGAAGGTCTGGCTTGTAGACGAAGCGCTTGGCTTGAAAGTCACGGGGGTTCCTCTGGAGAAAAGGGATTCTTTGCCGTACGCATCCACCCACGGTCGCTTGGCATTTTCATCGAAGACGACGACGGGCCGTTTTTCGCTGCGTATGTTAGTCTTCCTGTGAGATACAAAGTGCTATGGAGTTAAAAGACCTTTCATTGGTGTTGTCTGGGCTCATTTTAACTGATGAGTATTTGGCGTTATTTTAGACAAGTTCTAATATGAAACTCTATACCTAGAAATATGAGAATATGGAGATTTTATCTGTTGAGAAAACGGTTCAGGTATACATTGCCTTTTGAACTTGTTATTCAGGAGCCGCTTACCTGCGTGACCAGGTTCTTTTCAGCTGAGGGGTAATGAAGCACCCACTTTGCGCAGTTCACCTAATCAGCCTCTGAAAGTGCCTCGGAGCCGGAGCAAACAGGCTTGAAATGGGAACGTCTATTGGTCACTCTCACTCTCACACGTAGGCAGCAACGAGGCGTATTGCTCTTTAGCATGGATGTCAGTTGGTTGATGCCCAGCGCTGATGACGATAGCTTATTCCATCATCACGTCCCCTTTGCCAAGGGCCGTACTGTACTGTTTCGCTCTACTCTGGAGTCCTGGAGCATTAGCAAAATCATTGAGATGACGACTCAGCAATCATCCATTCATAACATTGAGCTCGGAGGGTGGTTACCTACAGTCCCTAGACGATCTATCCTCCAACGTCTACAGCGCCGCTCAAAGTCGGCCAACCTTCAAAAGCAAGTTCAAGGTATATGACACTCGCCGAATTATGGTTTTTTACTTTCTGACAACTTGCGCGGCTAGTTGAAAGCTTTCCAGATGGCTATCCCAGATTTTCGGCACTTCAATCATCTCATAAATATTTCCATATCTTCCGTCGTTTCGAGCACCTTCGTGTTAGGCTTTTGCTTGCCAAACAGGACAGACTGAGCATATTGGAGAAGCGGCTCAATAAGATTGACCGTGAAGAGCCCGCCCCAGTGTTTCTTAGTAGTATGAGGATGAATGGGTCTTCTGAGCGTGCGGCCATTATCCCAGAAATCGAAGATGCGTTGGAATCTTATGGTATAACCTTCGAGATCCACGATGAGGCCTTGTATTGACAAATATTCAGATGATCTTCTCGAGCGAACTGAAAAGGTTGTTTCGTATGATGAACCGCTAGATGTGCATATAACCAGTCTTCAGAATTGGCTCAAAGGCAACAGTTGCATTGCGCAAGATGAAACAAGCTTTCTTCAGATGACAGATGATTTACTTGTCCTTGCTCCTCTCGAAGATGGTGTTCTCTACTGGTTAGAGACTATCGTAACCTTAGTCATTGGGTTCTTCAGTAAGGTATGTTCAAGAGAACCCATCCCAATCTCGAGAATAAGACTTACCAAACGACCCGTGGCAACATCAGAGGTCTACGAGAAACAAGTCTGATGATCCGCGCGTTCATGTGTTTAGTCAATCTTTTACAGATCGGATAGCACGGTTCCTCCTTACACCTCTTGTCGCCCTTCTCGTACTATTACCTGTCGTGGTTTGTAATGCATTGAGTGATTCGAAGAGCCGAATAGCAGTATTATTTATCTCGGCTATAATTTTCATCGCGGCATTATCCCTCTTGACACGATCCAGAGCTATAGATCTAGTTAGTGCTAGTGCTACGTAGGTAAATTTGGGGCATTCTTTTACCAGGAGCTAATGAGTGCATAGATACCTTACTGTTCTTATTGTATTTCTCAACGGCAGTCCAAATAGTGATTAAGGGGGAGAGACATGGCGACAAAGTAGCTTAGAATATATGACACTAAAGCAATAATGGACACTAAACTGACTTTTGCTTCCCTCCTTTAACTCAGCTCCATGCCTAGTCACTCGTCTCACGTAAAGAATCTGGCCAAAAGTTCCAGGTTGACAGTTGCTTTCAATTTATTAGGCACTTCCAAGAGGTCCCAAGTTCTTACTATTGGTTGGATTACGCCTACACTCACTGCCATGTACGACTTAATCAACGTGCCGAGGTTGAGTCACTCCTCAATCTTGGGGTTCTTGATCTGACCTGGAAGCCATAGCACACATGAGGAATATTCTGCGCCCTTGACCGCTAAATTGTTAATCTTAATGGTAATATCTTGGCTGTTAACCTCAATCCGCTGATCTTTTCCCTAGTTGCTCCAATAAGATGACCTCGGTATAATCTTGGTGTATAGCTATTTTCGCAAGATGATCTGTCCCTGGATTAGCGCCCTTCTTTAAAATATCCCGCCATTCAAACAACACTAACCAAGGGAACTAGTGAGTTTGACTCGGTAGAGTTCCGCATCGTGAGATTGCTACCGAAAAGGCTAACCGGGCAAAACGTTGTTGGCATTTCCTAAAACGATGCAGAGTAACGAAGCTCCGAGGATCATACTCTAGTGCAATAGTTCCTGAGACACTACTTTAACAAGTGATTCGTTGGAGAGGCTGATGGTGGTGTTGTGAATGCGGGGTTTTGGTCTTATGATGAGTGAAGGTAAGATGTTTGTGTGTATGAGCTTCCCCTCCTTTAGGAATGGAGCCGAGGTTTGGAGAATGCTTGGGAGGTTAGCGGATGAGATGAAGAAATTCACAGACTATGAGATGGAATTGAGTATAGAGGTATGAGAAAATGGTAAAGAGGAAGTAACTTGACAAATTATGATAAATAGATGAGATTGTCCCGTTGAAATGAGTTTCTTCATCTCGCAAGCTTCTCAATCATTCCACAATCAACAGCAACTCACAACACATCAACCCAATCATTAACTCATATCAATCATGAAGTTCATCACCATCCTCTCACTCTTCGCTGCTGCGTCCGTCGCCCTTCCCACTTCCAACCCTCTCTCTGAGCGTGAAATTCTTGCTGAGCTCGAGAAACGTCAATCTGGAAGCATCACTCGCGATGACCTTTCCAACGGCGCGTCGTCTGCTTGCCCCCCTGTTATTTTCATCTATGCTCGAGGGTCCACTGAGCTTGGAAACTTGGTGAGTTTTGTCTGTGTTCACTGACTCAGATCGACTTGACTAACTTGATAGGGAACCCTTGGTCCTCGAGTTGCCTCTGTGCTTGAGAGTAACTACGGAAGTAACGGAGTCTGGATCCAAGGAGTGAGTACCTTTGCTATATGATGTCCAGTTTTGCTTTCTGACTGTTTGAACCATAGGTCGGTGGAGCATACCGTGCTACCCTTGGGGATAACGCCCTTCCTCGAGGAACCTCTTCGGCAGCCATTCGAGAGATGATCGGACTCTTCAACCTTGCAAACTCAAAGTGCCCTTCTGCCAAGATTGTGGCTGGGGGGTACAGTCAAGGTGCTGCCCTTGCTGCAGCCAGTATTGAGGATCTTAGTACCGCTGTCCGGAACAAGGTCGTCGGCACTGTGCTGTTTGGATATACCAAGAACCTGCAGAATCTCGGCCGCATTCCAAACTACCCCCGAGAGCGAACCCTCGTTTTCTGCAATGTCGGAGACTTGGTTTGCACTGGCTCCTTGATTGTTGCTGCTCCCCATCTGGCTTATCAGTCTGACGCCTCTGGACCTGCACCCCAATTCCTCATCCAGCGTGTTGCTGCTACCTCTATCTAGTTGGGCTATGCTTCGGCATAGTAGTGAAAACGGTGTGCTTGTCATAGGGTACCCGGGGGCCTGGGCAGTGGTCGGACCTTTCGCTCTTTATCATAATTGGATGTGTTGTGGTTTTCGATTTTTCTGTTGTTTTCTTTACCTTAAATGTCACTCCCTTAAGAGCTAGTTTATATCAACCCTGGAGGCTAAATAACACTTTCTCTTCCTCTACGCATACTCTAGCCCTATTTACTATGTGACGCGAAGAACATTAAACTTCACATACTTCAAGTAGGACGTAGCTTGGATACACTGATATCTATTTCATTGTATGGCTCTATATGTTTATTTCCCCTTGTGCCCAATGATACCTGGCTCCTCAAAATCAACGCCGTTCTTCAGAGTACCAATCTGAGTAATCTTGACCTCCATCTGAGTTCCGGGTACAAGATATTTTGGTGGCTGTAACCCAGCGCCAACACCTACACGTTCACCCGTCAGTTCATGTTCAGATCAAATCCAGCCATTGGAATGACTTACCTCCGGGAGTACCGGTCATAATGATACTTCCTTTCTGCAGGGTAGTTCCAGAAGAAAGATGTGCGATTAAACGTGGGATGGAAAAGACAAGGTCATCTAGTCCTGCATCCTGTCGAATATCTTTGTCGACGATTGTCTGCAGATGGAGTTTCTCGGGTGCTGTTATCACAGAACTTGAAACCAGGGCGGGGCCTAGAGGCGCAAAGGTATCGAAACCCTTTGAGAATCCCCATTGTGGTACTCCACCAGCGAGATTAGGATCTCTTTGCCATTTCCGAGAGGAAATGTCGTTGCCGGCCGTGTAAGCAGCGACGTAGTCAAGGGCCTCACTCTCTTTGACGTTTTTGGCATCCTTGCCAATGACAACGACCTAGATCTGTCAGTATGAAACGGTAGTAGGAAGGCTTGGAGCGTACCAGTTCTCCCTCGTAATCGGCTTGATCATCCTGGGCGACTTTGGGGATCACCACGTTGACCCCATGGTCATGTATTGTTGTCGAAGGCTTGAAGAAGATGGAAGGAAAAGGTGGTGTCTTGCGTCCAGCCTCACGAACTGTCGGTCTGTCAATGCGACGATGTCAAGGCTTGATGAAGATGACTACTCACTGTGTGTAGCGTAGTTGAGTCCCACGCATCTGAGAATGGATACGTCGCTAGCAACAAGAGGGCCTAATAAAGTCTTGACAGTGACCACTTCATCTGTAACACGAGTGGCACCAGTTGTGTCGTAAAGATCATCTCCTTGGATGACTCTCGCCTGGAGTTTCGTCTCTTCAGTGGTGTTTCCAAGATCAAAGTCGGGAGTCGGGAGGATGGGTTCTCCACGCAACAGACGCCCGTCGGTTGAGACGAATCGGATTAAACGTTGCCAAGCTACCTTCATTGTGAGTTTTGATATGTTCAATTACTTGTCACTATAATTCTTGGACAACTAATGCTCACTGCAGGAAGTATATGTCTTGAGCCTGTTTTGATACTTGAGCTTCTTGTGCCGCTCGTCCCGATGGTGCCCCGGAAGTGGAGCTAGCATGGTCAAGTGGACACCAGAGCAGACACTGAGCCAATTGAGAGAGTTGTATCTGCGCCAGTGTAACGAAGGCGTAACCTCCAACCCCAGAAGCATCAGAAGCGAGATGGAGACGGAACAAGACACAACATTCCAATTGGCTTGATCAACACAGTCCAAACCAAAGATGGAACAGAGTTTGGAATTGCCGTGATCCCCAGTTTCTTGTCTCAATAATTCTGGGGAAATGCGGAGACAAGATTTGTCAACTTGGATACAAAACTCGGCCCATCCCAATGTTGCCCCGATCAAAGGCTACTCGTTGCATCTCCAATCGTACCATCATGACCCCCCGAGATGACTCTCCACCAGCTTCGGCCAAAAGCGGAACATCTCAGCCGCCAAAAGGAAACGCGTCGGAGCCCGCGCCAAAGAGACGCCGAGTCGCGCTGGCTTGTTCGGCGTGCAGAATCCGCAAATCACGGGTAGAGTTTATCTCTCACGCGTTATCGGACGATTGACTGATAGCTCTAGTGCAATGGAGTGCGACCAAGATGTGATACGTGCGATAAGCTTGGATTCGATTGTTCATACGAACAGCAAGAAACCTCTGCGAATCTTCTAGTCCCAAAAGAGTAAGGCGTCTACCCTCCACTACCCTGGACTGGCATGAATCCAATTGTCTGACATGAAGATATCTCCAGCCTCTTTGCTGCATTGGAAGCCAAAGTGAAGCTATTGGAAACGAATATCGAACAGCACAGTATTAGACTGAATTTGGTTGAGGGTACACTAAAAACTCCAGCAAATTCAAGGCAAGATGTTACGCCTCCACTTCATCACCAACCTGGAGATGTGGTGGTCAACATCGATGAGATACCGGAGAATGGTGCCGGCCAGAGTATGACTGATGGCATGGCCGTTTCTTTCGTAGATGAGCAAGACTGCGGTTTCTTTGGTACGCCAACACGGTTTGTCCCTTTTGTTGATCTTGTCTCATGCCATTCTCTAGGGCCGTCATCCAACATCGCACTTATGCGGCACATATTGCGAGCTGTCGATACAAAAAGAACACATCACTGCAACCAGACTTCATTAACACCAGCATCAGAGTACAGTGCCTATGAAGGTGGGCTAGTGAGTAATTTGAACGCCTTTCCAGCGGCCTCGAGCGACTCTCAAAAGGCGGGCGCCAACCTCCTACCGCCAGATGAGGTCATGCAACGTCTCATTCGTGCGTACTTTGACAACACAGGGCTCTTGTTTCCGTATATACACGAGCAAGAGTTTCTTGACACTTATGAGAGATTCCGAGCAAGTGGTTTCAGAGGTAATGTTCGTCGGACTTGGCTCGGCCTGCTGAATATGATCCTTGCAATGGCAACCTGTACCTCTTGCTGGGAGGACTCGGGAAGTGAGACTACTTTTGAAGAGTCGGATGTTTACTATCGTAGAGCCCAGGAGCTCTGTCATACTCAGATGTTTAGGGGGACTACACTTGAAACAGGTGATAGCCTCTGTTAACTACATCTCGCGTTCTAGGACTGACATTAATTAGTCCAATACCTCTTACTCACAAGTCAGTATCTCCAGGGGACGCACAAGTCGGTTCATACGTGGACCATTCACGGCCTCGCTGTCAAAGCTGCCATGTCTATCGGACTTCACTCGAGAGACATTGCGTCAAAGTTTACTCTTCTGCAGCAAGAGATAAGGAAACGCACTTGGTTCGGATGCATCTTGCTTGATAGGTTGGTCTTCCCATCAGTGAAGGCTGCCAATGTAAATGCGGTGTTCAAGCTGACACAACTATGCAGAAGTCTTAGCCTCACGTTTGGCCGCCCATGTGCTATCCCGGAAGAGTACATCCGCTTGGATCTTCCAAAGCCACTACCAGTACCAATCTCAAATTCGGATGAAGTGCATAAGATGAGCACTGCATTCTACAATGCTTCCATGTAAGAAACTACCGTACCTTGGTGAAGATCCACTGACCTGACGTGTCTAGAGCTCTCTACAGGATCATGGGGCGAATCATTGGTTCACTTTATGGTAGTAACCTCGGATGCGAAGACCAGTCATCAGATACAGCCACAATGACATCAATGATCCAGTTCGACCAGGAGCTCTCAGACTGGCAAAACAGTTTGCCTCAGCATCTAGGTTTGCGGTCTGTCGACAACATGCCAGATAACACGGATGAGAATATCCGAGATCCATTACGCGAAAAGTTCAGAATCATTCTTACGCTCAGATACCTCAACGTTCAACTCCTCCTCCATCGCCCAATCTTCATCCGGTCTCTAGGTACGTTGCTGATAGAGGCCAAAACGCCATATCGCCACGCGGGGTCTATCAACAGCATGCATGCCAACTTTGACAGAGTCTTTGTTCAAGTCGCGGAAAACATCATAGATATTATATACACCATATTGACGAGGCCTGATCATGGACGTCATTTGATCGGGGCCTGGTGGTTCACTCTCTACTATGGTAAGTAATCAAACCCATGGATATTATATGGTGAGCTGACTTGTGGGACAGCCTTCAGTGCAGCATTGGCAATCTTTGGTAGCCTGTTGATATCTCTCGGCGCTGAAGCTGGAAACGCTGGCCGCCTCGAAAGTGCGAAACGATATCTCGGCAAGACTTGCGAGGCTCTTTTGAAGCTCAGCGATAACAACACTCTGGTCCTACGCTGCGTCAAATTCGTGCAGCAACTTCTCCGGATTGTGAGCGCCTGGGGTTAGTATTGCTCATTGTCTTCTTGTACATTTCGCATCATTGACAACTTCTTAGATGCGAGCACGACGACCCAAGCTGATCTTAATAATGAATCTTTGGGATCATACCTGACAGCGGAAGGGGGCCCTATTAATTTTGACATGGAGTCTGATCTACTCTCAACGATGCCGACCTGGGAGACATCAACGCTTGGGTTCGGGGATGAACTTGAGCTGGGCCATTTCTTTGCTAGTGATTCTCAGCGGTGGTTCGAACAGACACAATGGTAATCTCAATATTTTGGTGCCACAAAAGCGCCTGACGTAAAGTGATAAAACGCGTCGTGCGTCATAAAATGAGCATTTTTGAGACAACGACAGCGAAGACGGTGACCGCAGGTGATAGCCAGTGACTACGCAGTCGTGTCTCAGTAGAAAGGATCACGAGGATCGTACCCATGAGTTATCAGTAGTATCGGATCCGAGACTCGGCAGTTGGTAGGTACTTAATGCATCTCGGCGATCGAAATGTGATACGAGGACCGCTTAGTCAGCGGCATTCGCGTTTTCTGTTCGCCCTAACGCGTGTTTCCCCACGGGGAACTATCGGCACGATATTGCAGCAATTTGTGGGGAGGGTTGGTACAATTGATTGATTGGAAGTGTTGACAGTGACAACGTGCATAGAATATAAGTTTCTGAAAGAATGTCATATTCATCACGATATCAATTACTGTCAAATTCATTTCACTTATTTTCCATCAATCATGTCTAAAGAAATATCCCCTGGGGGCTATCACTGGCTCAATGACACCATCAACAGCCTCGATCCAGAGACTGACTATGAACTCATGTGGCGGCTCATGTCTTGCTACCGATCAAATGATTTCATGAACAACATGATCTACGCCCTCACCTTCCCCAATTTCATCATTACCACACACGGCTGCGAGACGGTCTGGCGCTCAGACGGTGGCAAGGTTGTCAAGCGAGGAGCCCAGCGCGTCGAAGACACCGAAAACTACAACATGACGTGGTGGCACTATGGGCCAAGCGATAGAAGATGTCGAGATGCAGTTGAGCACATCAACAACCTTCACATGTCTCTGGCGCGCCGTTACCCTGGCAACTTCTCGTTCAACGAAGACTTTCTATACGTCACGACTTTCAGTGCTGTATTAATGCACCGTCTTCGTCTTCGGCTGGGACTATCAGGCTTCACTGAGAAGGAAAAGATCGCGGCTCACCACTTTTGGCGGGATATGACGCCGCTGTTTATCAGAGAGGATGGGAACTCTGTCTGCGGATATCCTCAAGACTTTGATGGATGTATCCAGTTTTGTGAAGATTACGAGAATGAGAAACGCGAGTTCGATGTGAAGATGCAATACATCGGCCTGGCCATCTTCAATCAATTCGCGTTCCGATACTTTCCCTACGGCTTCCGATGGCTGGGAGTGTCAATAGTGAAAGCTCTTACACTACCTACAACTCTCAGAGCAATGCGGCTCGAACCTGTTAACCCGCTCTTTCAGTGGCTGATTGTGCTTTTCGTTGGGACAGCTATGAGTCTTGCTGAGACGCTTTTGCCGGATCCGCGGGAGTCATTTTGGAAGAAGATTGAGACGTTGGATGTTGAGAAGGCGAAGGCGAGGAAAGAGGATATTAGGGGGAGTGATCAAGCATATTGCCAGTATATTAGATCTGAGTGGAGTGGTCCCGGGTGTCCATTTGCTATGAAAGCTGAATAGTCGAGGGGAGAGTAATAAATAGGAAGGCTAACTAATACCCTCGCCTTGAGATACGAACAAGGTTGCCTAACTGATATTTGATGTCATTAATAACTATATGACTATGTCCTATAGGACACCTATCATGGGTTCCTGGATACCAAAAAGATAATCTAGTGACTGCGTAAGCTGAATGCTCTTCGACCCATCCAAAGACTGAGAGTCTAGTATATCTTGGTCTGCTTTCTTCGGCACTGTGTTAAGCCTCTCTACATCGTTGCGGAGACATAAAGGAAAGTCTTGAGCTTCAGGCAGCTTCCTCCGATTAATACACATATCCACTGTCCACACAAGGCCCAGATATGTCTCTGGGTGTCTCACGAGAATGTCG
The DNA here is from genome assembly GCA_013623355.1 of Fusarium bactridioides. Classification (NCBI taxonomy): domain Eukaryota; kingdom Fungi; phylum Ascomycota; class Sordariomycetes; order Hypocreales; family Nectriaceae; genus Fusarium; species Fusarium bactridioides. The sequence continues at coordinate 18,465 of JACCKW010001147.1, read as the reverse complement.
ACCCAGTCCTTCATCGCTCCTTGGCCTGATTGCAATGAAAGCTTGTTGAATGACTTGGCTAGCTTGGCGACGTGTTCTGCTGCTTCCCTGACCCAGTGAGAACCATAGTATTGACCTGAAAAAGTGTCCGATGCGTCTGTCACGACTTGTAGGTGTTTCTGCGTTGGATCAAGGCTCACGGGAGGCCATCCTCCGAGATGGCTTGGAACTACGTCGTCTTCAGAGGACAGGCTTGTGTTCATATGATGCAATGCAAGGGGGATTGCAAGGCAGCCCGAGCTTTGCAGGAATCTAGTCAGTATCTATGCTTACTGGAAATAGGAAGGGAGAGTTGCATTTGCTTACACTGTGATGGGAAGATACTTTGCCAAGTGAGACCCTGTCAATAAGCCTATGCATTTAGACACACCTAGGACAGAGTCTTCGATATCCCCACGAATATCATTGCCTCTGTTGCCATCTTGAAAACTTTCAATATGATAGTCGGGGCTACCCGTTCCGGAAATTTGCGTGAAAGCTCTGCGATTACAGAGAGCAATGCAAGACGTGCTGGATGAGATCAGTCAATCTTCTATAGAGACAGGGGTTTCAGGAACATACTAGTAGTAAATATACATAAGATTTGTATGTACAGCAATGGAAGTAGCTGAATCATCTTCCTCGATTGCGATGGGTTTATGCAAGGGAGGAAACTCAGCCTTGGCTGAATTATACCATTCCTCGAGAAGATCGCAGGACTTACTGATATTCTCCTCTTCCCGGACCGAGAAGTCTGGACTTGATTCGAGGCGTGTCTCAAAAGGATACGCAACTGGAATAACCTCTGTGAGTATCATCAACAGGCTCAGGTTCTTAGAGAACAGAGATATAAATTGGCGCTTGGTCGCAGGCGAGAAAACATTTGATTGATGTATTTCGCTCTGTAAATCGGCGAAACCCAACGGTACGAAGTTCTCCATGTCAAGCATTTCAGGCGTGATCTGAAGACGGAAACGACAAGCGAGAGACGATAACCTGTCACAGATAATGCAGCACCACCAAAGTCTTCGAAGTGTTCTTGACCGTGGTTTGTTTGTCGTTGTTCCAACGTCACATATTCCTGCGTGGCGATGGGCTTTGATGAGCTTGGCATGATGGATTCCAAGGCTTAGCCATGTTCTATAAGGCACCGGTGACGTTGTGGTAGGCGATTCAGGAACCCAGCTCATGAGTAATAACGCAGACTGAGCAAGTGGCAGATGAGAAGTCTCAGCTTCCATGTCAAAGAGAAGCTTTGCACTGTCAGCCTTGGTTATCATATGAAAATTTGGACTTACCTTTGCTTTTCGATACAGATCAGCCCTCGCAGAGCAGATGTCATGATATCCAAGTTGGCGCAGGGCGGGAAGAGGAACATACTATTGATCATTAGCAGACAGCTTCATCGGAACTGGTAAGGAAGCCTCGAGAGCAACATACAGCACTGCTAGCAAATAGCATAGCCCGAAGGACGAGAAGCGATATCATGGTATTGGGCGAGCTGCTTGTGGTTGGAGAGAACATTTCCCAGAACTTTCCCTCGTCAATGAGAGGGATAAATGCATGGGCGTATATAAAGTACGCCTTCATAAAGACGTCCAAGATCAGGGGATTAGGGACGTGCAAACAGCCTTGAGCTTCTAGATACGAAACGTCTTGATGGGGAATGGCATGAAGGTTCCCGACCGTCAGAAACCGGTAGTAGGAGTACAAAACGACCCCATCCCTTGTGCTACCTGAATCACTCGGTGAAGCTGTACCATATTGAAATATATTTCCTTTCTTGTTATTAGCGATCGAACATAGCGTGCCAAGTCACAGAGATACTCACCAATAGGATCCAAACGAGGCTGCTTCTCAGTGGGCAAAGAGGAGCTCCAGCTATCGAAAGCGGTAGGATCGGGTATGGAGGCAAAGTCCAGAGAGTCCATCTGCCAACTTTGCCATGGATCACCAGTGATTACTGTCTGTAACGGGAAACTTGGGCTGGTGAGCTGTGGTAGCAATGTCTCGCTATCCAGACTCAACTGTTCAGTCACATCTGAGGCAAGGTCACTGTTTCGGATGTCGGGTGTCTTAATTGCATTCCGCAAGACTCGTCTTTCGGAAGCCTTCTGGGTCCTAAAGCGACGTGTCAACCGAAATAAGCAGAGAAGCAAAGTATTTTATGACTTACCATACAGCTGGGGCTTTCGATAACTGACATTCTTTATCGTCTAGAGAGCAATTCGTGCATGGATGGCCATGCACTGACACGTCGCATCGGACCTTTCTTGACCGACAGATCAGACACGCCTGCAACGAGCGCTTGTGGAGGGCTTTGGACCGTGTTGCTGGTTTTGAGGCTGGAGACATTCTTGGCGATGAGGTTCGATAACAGACCAAAGGTAAGTTTGTAGAACTAATGAATCTGGGGAGAGTTGTATTGAGTGTTTGAAAAGGATGCCGAAAGGGAGGGATGAAGCTACGGTATGATTGCGGGGAAGGCTTCTCGAAAGCAGGTTAGTGTCAAGACACTCGCACTCGGACACAAGACATGTTCCGCAATCTCCAGCGAAATACGGGGTCCCCACAATCCGAAACTCAAAACGTTGACTAATAATTTATAAATCATGTCCTTGCCGGTTCGGATACCGATTTTCACTGCCGAAGTTTCTGTGCTGCTTCAAGCTCATCTGACTCATAAGTTGATGTTTTTCTCTGTGCCAGTCTCGGGGTAACCATGCATTATCCTGAGCACGATGTAGCTAAAAGAAAGGTGCTCTAGTTAAAGTCAAATATCTAACATGTCTCGCACTCCTTATATCACCTTGGTTAGTCTTTCTACCACTAAAAGATGCTCTTTAGAAACTCGAGCTGCATATCAACCACTTCCTGAAACCTCTTGCCATAGTACAGATCGAAATGGCCAGTTCCCTTCACAATCTTGAGGGTCTTGGGCTGCAGTGCCTTCTCAAAAGCCTCTAGCTGCAAATGCGTGTAAGTACACACATCATCATCCGCCACAATCATGAGCAACGGCGTTGGGGAGATATGATGGATAACCCCCATTGGCTCGTGCATGATCGTGTTGGTTAGACTCTGAAGAGTCGCTGTCTTGTCATAGCTGTAGCCTCGACGGGTCATTTCCTCTGCGAACCCAACCGCTCCGGCATCTTTGAGAATAGCCTTCGTGGTACCATCTCGAACCTCCTCGACAGAATTGGGATAGATCGGGATCTGGATCTCTGAGTTCGGAGTACGATAAGACACCAGAAGAGATTTAGGAGCTCCGGTGATGCGAGCCATGGAACCGCCGGATACGAAGGGGACTTGTGAAATAATGCCTGACAAGCTCTTGTTCATGGCAGCGGCGCAAATGGCGTTGCCTCCGGACAAGCTGGATCCCCAGTAGACAATCTTTGTCGGATCGACCTCTGGAAGCGCTGCAGCGAAGTTGAAGACATCGAGATAATCTCGTGTCTGCTTTACAGGATCGGCTTCACAGCGAGGAAGGCCTTCACTATCGCCCCAGCATCGATTGTCGTAAACCAACGCTCCATAGCCAGCTTCGTTGAGCTTGGCAGCGAGCTCGGGTAAGAAATGGTCACGATGGCCAGAGAACTATAACTTCGAGTTAGGATCTATTCATGTTTCATCAGCGTAAGTTGACTCACTCCATGGCTCATGATAATGCAAGGCTTCTTGGATCCAACGCTGTAAAAGGTTCCCTTCAACTTCAATCCATCATAGGTGATAATATCGACATCTCGAAAGGCAGCCATTTTGAAAGGTTGCTAAAGATGGTCGAAGAGAATTGTCAAGCAAAAATAGGTGCTGCAAAAGTTAAAGATTGTAGAGTGATAGATCCCCGAAGACTATTATCTTGAATTTATATAATATTCTTCAAGGCATTAGGCCAATATTATAGTTCCAGGAATTCCGGCACTGGACTTCCAAACGACCTCGATTCATATCCACTATAGTTGCTTCCCGAGACCCTCGGCCGCTAGTCACATATCCATCCACAACGGACCAATAGTTATCTCCTTGGTTCCCTCGGCAGACCCGAGGCCCCACCGCAATAGAGCAGAACAGGAGAAAAGATCCCCATACCTATAACGGCAAAGTCGAATATATCAGAAACCCAAGGCACATCCAGATCTTAGCAAGTAAAATGTTAACTATGTCAGTACGAACTCTTAGATGTACGCCCTCGCTCTACAAAGGGTCCTCTCATCCTCGGGGCAGATTAGCAGATATCAGCATACAACACCCCTGTGGATCTGTTCTTTCACTTAAATTTGCTTCAGCCATCTTTTGCCAATTACATACGTAGTTCCGATGGATCCATGATGATGGCCCTGACTATCCTGGCTTGCGTATAATAAATATCGGGTGATGTTACCGTGCTCCAGATACCCGGATCAAGCACAAGTTCGTTGAGAGTGAACCTAAACCCAGCCATACGAACTCAATGGAAGACTGCAAACAGTAATCGAGTCGTGAAAGAAGGTTATTTAACTACAAGAACAGTTACTCTTTTGACCTGATCAAGACGTCTAGGTAAAAGAACATCGCGACTCTCTTCTTTCAAGGTCTCTTATATGGAGAAAAGGTTGCCTACCTAATCGGATACTTATAGATTCAGAGGTAGCTGAAGAGCGCATTATTGGAATGTGAATTTGGTATCTAGGCTGCCTTCATTCACCTACAGCTACTGGGTCCAGAAGCACAGGAATAACTTCCAATACGTTTGTATTTTTTCTCTGGATTATTTTGCAATGTCTAGATATGGTGGAGAAGATTGAAGAAGCATTAGGAGTAGCCTCTATTAATAACCTAGTAATGTCATTTCTTTTGACTGAAATAGTAACCAAGTGAAGGGATACTGGCTAAATATTTTTTGCAAACATGTTAATTGTCTGTTATCTCCCCCTTTCTAAACTCCGGCTTACCTCATCAACCTCTGATCTGTTGGCAATGTTAAAAGGAAGGTAATGCTATTTAGTAAATCTGTCGATCTATCCTGGAAGAGTTATAACAGTTCTGCTATAGCTTAACTTATTGAATTCCCATTTTCCATGAATGTTACTTTGTAAAATAGTTAAGTAATAAAATCAATTTAGTATTCTCTTTAAACTTAGGCTCAACCTTATGTATCTCTTTACTTCACTGAACTAAGCTGTGTCATAAATCTCTCACTCCTAAATTAAATACCTATTCCTAATGAGCATGCTTCAGATCCTGCTTACTGACCAAGAAAGTTACGTGCTCGCTCCGTCCAAAGACCCTCAACGGAGAACTTCATACGCTGTACCTTTCCTGAATCTGACCCCAGAATAAACGTGGATTCCTCCAATGGTAATTGAATCAAGGCTGATGCCCCGGGTCGGTATTTTGCAGGAATCCACAAAATCTGTTGATCGTTAAAGATAATCCACTTACCATCATTACTAATACCAAAGTCCCTGCGAACCGCCACCTGAGACTCTTCCTGTCTTTGCCATTTACTCGGCAGGTTCTCGAGGTTGAAGAGCCCAATATTCGTCTTAAGGCGTGGACCTGGTTCCTGGAACGAGAGGTCCTTGATTTCCATGGCAAAACTCTGGCGATGAAGGCATTCACCTTCTTCGCTGTCAAAAACTTCTATATCCCAGCTTCTGGCACCTCCGGTATGGACCATGGCAATCCACTTGTCTCTGGCCGAAATAGCCACCGAGCTCGGCCATTCTCGCTCAGTTGTAATGGCTTGCACACGGCTCCATGAAAGCAAGTCCCAGAATCTTATTTGTCCATGTAAATCCACCGATAGGAGTCTCTGGCCATCAAAAGACAGATTGATGGATGCTAGCCCATCGGTGCTGGCCTCGAGTGAGCGTTCACAGTGACCAGTCACAAGGCTCCAGACCCTGATTGTCCCGTCGGCTGAACCTGCCACAAAGTGCTGTCTTTCAGGTAAAAAGACTAGTGACAACACCCCATTCGTGTGACCATTCAGTGTCAGAAAACGACTGCGTCTATGGAGATCCCACACCATCACGCTTTCGTCCTCAGATCCTGAAGCAAGGCGCGGGCCATCTAGGAACAGCAGCGCGTTTATGTAACTTTGATGTCCAGTAAATGTATGTCTGCAGGAGAACGTATCTACGTCCCAGATCTTCACCGTGTTGTCATCGGAGCCTGACGCTGCCCACTTAAGGTCTTTTGATAGGGCCACTGATGTGACGAAACCTGTATGGCTTGGGAGTGTATTTGCTGTTGAGCCTCTCGCGATGTGTATAATTTCGATGGTCTCCCCTCCCGATACAATACGACAGCCATCAGACCAGAAGGCTAGGGCGATGATAAAGGTCTGGTTACTGTGCAGTGTTCGGAAATGTTCGCCCGTGCTGGTGTACCATATACGAATCTCTCCTCGGTTACCACACTTAGCTGCCATCAGGCAGCCATCAGTTGAAATCGCGATTGGAGTGTGACAGCCACCTATAGTCCGTTCGCGCGTACCAGTGGTGATGTCCCAGAGGATCATTGTCCCACACCTATCCACAGATAGAAGGAGTCGGCTGTTTGCTGCGCAAGCTAACGACAAAACCTTCTTGTCATGACCCACAAGCGACTTTTTGGATGTCCATGATGCGACGTTATAAATTTTCTGCTTAGGTGTACTATGTAAAATAGAGATCTAGACGAATAAATTAGTAATGCTGCTGGGATCCACGTCCTCTTGCTTAGGTGGAGGCCTCTTTGAACCCTATTGTATTGTGAATAAATATATTCTTGCTAACAAACTTTATTTGCTGAGGCTATGTGCAAAATGCCTTCCAAAAGCCAAAAGTAACTGGAATTCTTCAGTGTATTGGCTTGATATGTCTTGCTAAGGCGTCATAAGTTTTAGGCATCAATCAAACTTTAATTGCAAAGGGGGTGATGATCTCAAAAGCACCACCACTAGTCCAGCTATGAAGCCATAAACACTCAATAATATTCCGGTTGGGTGGTCGTATCAAACCCATTGGTTCGTTATTGCACAACAATTCCCCAGAAAGGTCTCTATAGATGGCGTAACGATGCTTCACCACCTGTACAGTAGCGACAGTGAGATAAACAGACAACCATAGAGGAACTGTGCACCCGGGTTGAAGAAACTCTGAACCTATGGGCCCAGCCTATGATTCTCTCGAGGACATCAATCCCAGTCCGCTTCGCATTGGCAATTGTTTGGGAGATAATGCGGAAAGCTGCTCTGGAATACCTTGGGAGGGGGTGATTCGGAGCTAATTTTCAGGAGCAGATCTCCTCAGGACGCGCCAACATTGCCTCCAAATTCGTTAGAGACATGGTCATGGGTGTCGAAGCCCTTCTACAAATGTATGATAAGCAGCGCATTACTATAAGGAGCGTGTAAGGCACGTAATATAAGCATCAGTAGCAGTTTCTATTAGCTTAAATAATACTTTTATTAAATTAGCTTAAATAGTATACTAACTACCTAACATAATTACCTAAGATAAGCTTTTTAGCCTATTTAATAATTATATTTAACATATAAACAGAACTGGAATATACTTACTAAGAAATAAAAAGGCTGCCCTAGTCACTCTTATTGTAGGTCTTTAACTCAACATCGGAAACACTCCTTGAGATGCAGGCTTACCTATAAGGAGCATCATGACCTGGCCAACTGTTATAATTGCGAAGAGTGCGGCTATGACAGAGGCTTCCAGGCATAAATTCTTTATCTCTTGCGGGCTATACATTACCCATTGGTATGTAACTCATTAAACAGCTCATAGACGTTGCTGAAGAACTCTGGAAGAGGGTAGGGCAGAATGTGGGTGCACTTCATCCTTTAACCTTTCCCATACATCAAAACCAGTTGAGAAATGGGGTTTTATTTGCCGTTGTTCTGAAATCGTGGTGATTTCGATAACATGAATACAGCAAGCATTTAATTAGTGATTTGCCTCTAGACTGCTGTAAGCAACTGATGCTGAGAGTATTCTCTGGGATATAAACTCAGCTCTCCTAAGAGCGACAAGCGTCCTAGCACGTGGTGTAATGTGTTGCTTTTATGAATATTAGCTTTCAGAATGATATTAAGTGGATCACTACCAACGTCTTCGACTTTGCGTTAAATGCTATTAACTCACGGACGACTTTTTGTAGAGAATTATAAGATAACCATGCATCCATATTGTTAATTCGGGTTCACATACAAATTCAAGGTTCTCGAACATAGATAGATTCAGGGGCGGGAAGGATGTAATACTGCTCATTCAATCACTTGAATACATAATTACTTTAGCTAATTAGATTAAAACATTTAATGGTTACTCTTATTAAGGTTGTCTGCTTAATTCTCAGTTTGTATAAATAATTCCGTTCCTAAATAAACCGTGCCCATGGGTGGTGCTATTAGACCTTGAAAGTCAACCTCCAGACTCCATGGCACTGGAATACTGTAGTCTTGTTGGCAACCTATCTGAAACTGATCCCATGTAAGGGCTGTTATGTCTGCCATTGTGTTGCAGATTTGGGCCGCGTTCTCAACATAGAATGTGTCAGGCGTGAATCCCGAGAGAACAGTTCCATCGGGTAGTAGGCTACTATAACCGATTTGCGGTTGGGGATCACCGAAGTCGGGGGGGCGAGGATATTCGTGTACATTGGGAGGTCCTTCAGTGAAGCCTTTGACTACTGGAGTAGGTGCTTCACGGCAAGGCAGTGTCTCGTCACAAGTTGGAAGATCTTTCGGTGTTGCACTGTTATCTTTGGCCTCTGTAAGCAGGTTTCCATTGTTGGGGCTGTAAGCGGGACCTGAAGCGTCGGCACATCCAAGGTCGATAAAGACTTCGCCCTTCAGAGCGGATCCATTGCTACATCGCGACGGCTTCTCCTCTCTGCTGAGGCCAGAAATCTTTTCAATCATTGCCAGCACTGTTCTTCCCACCACCCAAACTTGTGCCAGATCTTTGATGGCTTCCAAGCAGGTGCTGAGTCGTCGGTGGGCGAGTCTACCGATAGACGGAGATGGCGTGTTTGACACGTGTAAGTGTATAACAATTGCCGAAAAGAGGCTGTGGACGATGAATGGAGGACAGCGACGTAGCTGTTGTCTGTCGCTGAGGGCTTCGATAATCGAGGTTATCATGTTGGCCCCGCGAACAGTTCCATCTGGTGATCCATAAGATTGTTTTGTGTCTTGCAAAGTCTTTCTGTTCCGAGGGGAGGTTGCGCGATGCAGCAGACAACGAGCGCTAAAGTAGTGCAAGTATAGTATCCCAGACCAAAAATGGTGCTTCGATCTCTCCCAGCGTATGGTGACAGGGCACTCCTGGTTCCATTTGGACAGGGCTGCACTGATCGAGGTGATGTCGTTACAGTCTTGACCATGCCTGGATAACTTGGAATATTTCGATGCGACAAGGCCTATCAGCTTACACAGCTTCACGTACTGGACAAAGAATTCCACGTGAATGGGATCGGGCGGGTATTCGTCGATATCATTCCCATCATGCTCGATGAAATCATCGTCGGTTATCATATCGACATCGCAATCATCGAGGTTGATGGATATTGATTGTCCCAGGGCAACAGCCAAAGCGCGATCTCGAGTAAACAGCGTCCACCAAATCCGCCTACGCAGCCTCTTTTCACTTATTGACAGTCTCGAACTTTCCATGCTGCGATGTAGACCGAAATTCTGGGCAACACTGATTGCAGATTGACTCCAATAAAACATGTTCTTTGATATGTCATCAGGGCCAGCCCAGTACCACCCCATCAAGAGCATTGATTGGACCAAGGTTATTCGATCGCGCTCATAGTCGGCATCATAAAGGGCTTTTGCGCGTCGATAAAATGTTGCAACGGCAGTTGAAGTCGATCCATCAACTTTTAACTGCGGGTTTGTGCTAATTCGGGCACCCGCCAGAAGGATACACTGAAGTAGGAGCATCGAGGGAGGATTCCTGGCATCTCGATATTGTGACATGAAATTTGTGCGATTGATGACGGGTACAATCGGGTGGACCCAAGAAAAGAATGTCTCTATCAAGTCGTCGCAAAGCGCTTTCGGAGGTAGTACAAAGGCCCCTCTGCGCTTCAAGATCTGTATCTCGAGAGGGTCTAGTCCCGCAGGTATTGACAGCGCATGTGTATCCTGAGGCATGGGGAAATGTACGGGGCTTTGGCTTCCACGAAGGAGGAGGTCAAAGCCTGCGGATTCGCCAAGGTAAAGAACATGGCCTGCCGATGTGATAGGCAGAACATTCAATTTGGTTAGTGGCCTAACTCCATCTTGTTGAGGACTTGTTTGGTACGCCTGCGTACTCGAGGCTGGCGTACTAATGCGGGCGCTTGAGGGATCTCTCTGTGCGCTAGTGCTTGTCAGCACGTAAGATCATGAAACGGATCACCGGGCCTCATACGTCTTGTGCCCTATTTTTGCACGGCTGGTCAGAGTGCTCAATAGGGGTTCCTCTATGCCTGGAACTTGACACTTGACATTAAATGCAGCGCAATTGGTGCAGGGAATTCCCATGCTCAGAGCATCACATCGAACCTTTCTCAAATGACATGCCTGAAGAATATGTGAGATCCAGGATAAGATGAGTGGCGTGTCAGGTCACTTACCACGCAGGCTCGAAAGGACCGAATTGTGAGTTGTCTGTATCTATATTTGTTAATTCCACCACTCCAACAAGGACAAGAGAATCTATGTGCATACCTCCTTTGTCGCGGTTTTTGAACTGATGTAGCCATGGTTAGTATCTAAAGAAATGGAAATAAATGACGATCAATATCCACAAGCCAAATTGTTTGTAAAGATGGGTTTAAAATGCAGAGCTCCTCAACTGTTACCAAACTGCACACTAGCTGCGTTATATGTTGGAGAATGACCATCAGCAGACTTATAAAGATCGTCGAAAAGGCACCAACAGCCTGCTCTAGCGCAGTAATAGCGTTTGCACTACTGTACCCCGCACTATTAATGTAACCGTACAGTACTACTGACCACTCAACGGGACGTGCCCGAAGGGGGTCGGGTATGACCGACCTTTGGGGCCATTTGGGCCAGGGATGTGCATAGCAACAAGACTCGCTTCTTCCTCATTTGGATCCAGCAACGGGGAAAGTGATGTCGCTTTTGTTTCTCCCGGTCACGCTAGACGGCAATAGACTTCAGCTAAACGGCAAGGCCTCAGCTATGCAAGGATAGCATCTTCTGAAATAACAAACTATGTAACTACAGCGCTCAGCTCCTTCGACTTAATAAAGAGTACCGTATTCTCCTGCATTAGCTCCAAGCTAGCCGTGAGGAGTTTCGTGAGAATTTACTGTACACCATGTACGACTAGCCCTTACACAATTATTGTGTTTTATTGTGATGCGCTTGTCAATCAATAGGGCTATCTGGATAGACGGTGGAGAGCCTGAATTGTGAGACTTGACAGACGCTGCGCTCTATTCTGCGTACTGTAGTAAACTACCTAAGACTGCGAGTGAGGCCCTGCCTGGGCTCGTTCTCTAGCCAATGATAGGGCCAACTGGCTTTCCCACCAGATCAGTAAGGGCCTCAATCAACGCAGCGGAGAGAGTAATTGAGCCCCTGAGATCTAGGAGGGAAGACACCACGTTACTAGTCTTGCACTGGCTTGGCCCTTTCCTGCCATTCATGATATCTTTTAACCACGCCAGAGCCTTTCCAGCTCCAATAATAGCGAGCGACCCATGCTCGGAGAGCAAGTCTCTATCATATTGAACCTTGGTTCCGCCAGCGCAGTAGAGCTTGACAAGATCGTCAGTATCTTTGATGGGGCTGACTTCATCCTGGACAGACTTGTAAATGAACAGAGGGATGCTGGGGCTGTGTTTACCGAGAGCATTCTCCTCCAAAATGCTCTTGGCGGGCTCTTGTGTCAAGATGGCAGGGTCTTTGAGCATTCCAACCACGTCCTGTCCCAAGAACGAAAGAATATCAGCCACAAAGCATTGCTTGCCAACAGCGTCGAACTTAGCCTTGTACTCTGGCTTAACAGCAGCATCAAGTCCCAATTTGAGAAGGGGGTATTGCTTAGAGAGTCCGACCATGCCGGGAGGGATGATACCAGCCAAAGGTCCCTTGTTAATGGTCTTGATGACAGTTGTGATGTTGGGCACAGTACCGCCAAGAGCAGCACCAGCGACGCGAAGCTCTGGAGCGTAGGACTGCTGAAGCTCTGCTGCTGAAGCTGACGCGATACTGCCACCAGAGTATCCCCACATTGCGACGGTGGGGTTCTTGGAGATGCCTGTGAAGTTGGCAGAGTTGATGGCAGCTCTGATGCCGTCGAGGGTGGCATATCCAGCAAGCTTGTTTGCCAGATAAGCTGCGTCAGGACCTTCATGGTCTGGAGCAACGACGACCCATCCCTGCTCGAGAGCTGCTTCCATCAGCAAAAGCTCTGCTTGGGTGACAATGGTTCCAAGTGGTCCGCCAGTGGCAGAGGCAAGTTGAAGGGCATAGGATGGAGCACAGCCGGCATAAGCCGCATCTTCAGCGACCTGGTATGAAAGGACCTTTGTGTAGTCGGCTTTGTATGGGACCAAGACGGTGAGGACAGTTGAGAGAGCCTTGCCAAAGTTGTCATTGGTTCTGTAGGAGATCTGCCAGGTGTCTTTCAAGTTGACAGGAGACACACCAAATGCAGCAATGGGCGACGGCGGTTTGCGAAAGTCGATGATAGTGCCAGGGGGGTAGTCATTGATGTTATCAGGGACCTTGTAGAAGGAATCTTCTGTAGGGAGTACAGGCTGCTGTCGCTCCACGACAGGGACAGACAGACCAAGAGTGGAGAATGCCGCCACTGATAGCAGAATGAAACGAGGAAACATGACTGAAGTGATTGGACTTGAGTATCTGATAGTCAACAACTTCAACAAGTGGGTTTATGCAAGCGCCCCAAAGATGATATGTCGAAGATGGCTTGCTTAATGGCCCTATCGTAATGATAAGGATATCAAGTATAGTTAAATAGACAATTTGGTTGGTTCTTGTTGTGCTACCCCAGGCCAGTCCCCAATTACACCATGTGAATCCTCGGACTGAGCGACTCAGCTTAGCCTGACTAAGAAGGAGAAAGTGCTTTACTCCTTTGCAGAGTGACATTTACCCCACATCACTGGTGTACAAGCTAGCGAGCCGCTATTTTGGTCTTGGGGACGTATCCATGGCGATCCCTTCCTTGGCTGGTTGTTGTTGCAAAGTCCGTCCTCGGCTTGCACGGAAATTTCAAACTCCGCCTTAGCGTCTACCTCTATGGCCATAGCGCCGAGCATCACAAGCTTGTCCACGCTGGACCCTATGCGTGTGAGAGCAAATGCATCAGGGTTGATTTACGTTCCAGCAGCTATAGACCGTTACTCTACCATAGTTCTTCAACTACATCGTCGGCAATACTGTATATATTGTGTTATATGAGACGGGGCTGTGGAGTCGATTTCGAGACTTCTTATTAGTCAGAATGTAGAAAATGTATCTATAGCCCTGCTCTTTTTTAACAAGATATGTACGGTATATGCTCACCGCGATTGTTGCAATGATGTAGTTATAAGTGAAGATCTAAGAAACAAGATTATATATAAATATATTCGACTCTTTTATACACGCAAGGGCAATTGAGTATAGCATAAATCAGAGTGGCAGCAATGTGCTTCGTGTTCGCTTACATTTGAGGCCCAATCTTGGCTGGGCTGACAGAGCCTAACACTTTATTCAGCCAATGAAAGCCACGTTTTCAAGCCCTCCGCGCTTCGCTCAAAGTCTTGCAGAAGCGAGACTACACTTATTGGATGATTGAGCTTAGGACTAAATACAGAGTTGAGTGAAGATAAGCGTCGGCCTAAACGCTGCCTCGCAGTTTCTAATCTACGCTGTACGTGACCAGTCTCTTCACAATAGCGAAGCAGATGCAGTCAATGCTGTGAACTGTACCTGTTTCCCTGTCTAATTCATCAAGTCTACCCAGCTTGGTGTCTTGGCTTGTTGCCAGGCATGGAGTACTATTTGAGGGGCTTCCCCGCCCGCATCAAGAAACGACTGAACAGACATGGTAGGACGGCCACAGAGGAAGGAAATGCGGTAAGGGATTGTTTAATGCCTGGCTTTGGATCACTGTTTGCTTACCTTTCTATCAGCCAGATCTCGCCGATGAACATCGTGCGCCGACGAAGCAAGTCCAAGCAGACTTGACAAGCCAGCTGACGCCCGAATTCCCTCACCAGGCTATGGCCGAACCGTCGAACCGACCAACGGTTGAGTTAACGGACGAAGTACCTGATCAGTCTGTGTCTGGTTCTTCCCCCCTTGTAGTTGCTTCGACCGACACAAAGGTGGAGTGTTCAAATCCAGCCCTCGAGAGCACCGATGTTCCCTCGAGGTGCAGTCTTTGGCAACGGGCGTACGACAAACTGTGCAAAGAAGACGACTTCGAGAGTAAACTGCTCCAGTATGAGAAATATGTCCTTACCCACGCAAACGTTGCTCCCACCGGTACGCATTGGTATAATCCTGCAGCTGGGTCCAAAAAGTTGACATGATAGCTATAGAACAAGCATCAGCTACCTCATACCTCGAAGAAGTTAAAACCAATCAGAACCTGATTCAGGAATGGGTGAGGAAAGAGCTTGAAAACCTCTCAGAGCAACGAGTCGTCATTATCAGGCAAGGGAAACAAGTTGTTGTCCGAGACAAGATTCACCGAGTTATCAAATTCATTGAAAAGCACAAAGACCTTATCAAAGCCGGTGTGTCTGCTGAGCCGACAGCTGCTTTAGTCTGGGGTGGTGCTATGGCAATAATCCCGGTAGTTCATGTCGCCCTCCAAGATTGGATGCTCATGCTGATCGCGATTAGTTCCTCCAAAACATATTCCAGCAAGATGAAGATGCTGCCACAGCATTTGAGGATATTTGCTTCTTGACCCTGCAAAGCAACGTGGTTGAACGCAGGTTGAACGAACTGCTTCAAGGTGGACAGTGCGCATTCTCCTCCGGCTTACAGAGATGCAGTTGACTTATTGCATATCAGACAGGACTCAGGAACCTCATCTCTTCTAGAAAGCATGGAACAGGAGATTATCAACCTTTATGCAACCTCTCTTCGTTTTCAGATCAGACTTATAGTCCACTATCAGAATGGTTCTCTTATGCGCATTGGCCGTGATGCCGTGCAGGCAGACGCGTGGAATGAAATGTTGAAAGATGCACAAAACGCCAATGCAAAGATCGCGGGCGGCTTCACCACCCTCGGAAGCGACAGGACCTTGTCTGAGCTTCCGGCCATTTCAGACGGTGTCAAGGCTCTTCGTGAGCAGATGATGGTATTGGTTCTCCCGAGAATGCTGGAGGGAAGCATACTAAGCTCTAGTAGACAAGCGCAGACGATACTCGACTTGAACAACTAACGTGCGTTGGTGCCGCCCTCTTCGACTCTCGAGAGGTGGAAGACCACGGTGGCTGCCTCGAGGGAACCCAGGTCGAGACCTTGAATAAGATCCAAAGCTGGGTGGAAGATCCAGATGCTCCCTTCGTGTTCTGGCTTCATGGTATGGCTGGTACGGGCAAGTCCAGTATCGCCCTGACCGTTGCTCAACGCCTTCACAAACGGAAACCTCTTGCCACTTCAGAACCTCCGCATTCTTCTATCGTCCTTGGAGTTACTTGGTTCTTCAATAGTAACGACAAGAGACGAAGTTCAGGGGCAAATCTTGTCACTAGTGTCGCGCGGTGCTTAGCATTTAGTGTACCCAGACTCAGAAGCCACATTTCCAAGGCGATCCAAGACAATCTCAATGTCGACAACAAGTCACCTGGTGAGCAGCTTCGCTTGCTCATCCGAGATCCCCTCCTATCCCTTGACGAGGAGTTGTTTTCTCCCGTCCGACTCCTCATCGTCATAGACGCTCTTGATGAGTGTTCGAATGCCAAAGAGATTCTTCAGCTTGTTCAGAACCTCAGCCTAGAAAAGACAAAGGTCCACATCCGGATCCTGGTAACTAGCCCCAAAGAGGTCTACATCTCGAAGTACTTCGTGACGATTCTTCGAGGCCTCTACCGTTCGGCCCATCTCGAGAGGATTGGAAATCAGAATTATGTCAGTCATAGTCACAGCTTATACGCTATAAAGGAATCCGAGGTGATCGACATTGATGATATTTCAAGGTTTCTCAAACACAGATTATCAGGAATTGCTATTGCTCAGGAATGGCCCAAAGACTGGCTGAACGCCGACAAAATTGAGAGACTGAGGGAGATGTCAGGGGGACTATTCCTGTGTGCTTCTGTAGCCTGCCGATTCCTTGACTATGAGCTGGATGACGAGGATCTCGACGATCGACTGCAGCTTATTCTGGATGGCGCCGATGAGTTCAGAGAGACTGACGGACACCAAGTCCAGATATTTAAGAAGGTTCTGGAGTACCATTATGTCGGAAGAGACTCTAAAAGGCTGAAGAGAGAGAGACATAAGGCAGCAGACGAGATCAGGTCGATTCTAGGAACCATGTCTGTTTTGTTTAGGCCGGTGTCCATCGATTCACTTGGTCGCTTCATCTCAAAAGGAAGAAAAGACCTCAAACAGCAGGTCGCCGCATTTGGCGCCGTGGTCAACATTCCCGAGCAGGACAGCGGCGCATTGACCCTGATCCATCTCTCTTTCAGCGAGTTTCTTCTGAGCGATCAGTGTCCATCCGACCTTCGAGTTCCATGATCGAATTTTGGAAAAGTGTATCGATTTGATGGGGACTGGTCTTTATCAGGATATATGCGACCTTCAACATCCGAGCGCTCGTATCGAAGACCTTGCACCCTCGGTTGTCGACAGGTGTATTCCGCAGCACTTGCAGTATTGCTGCCATCACTGGATTGATCATCTGGGAAGTTTGACTGAGGAGAGCCGCAATGTCTTTCTAGAGAATGATGGATTCATCCACCAGTTCCTGCGAGAAAAGTTCCTAATTTGGCTCGAGGCACTCAGCCTGCTGAGACAGATACATGTGGCTATTCTGGCCATGAGTCGACTCCAGAAAATGACACAGGTATTTCATTCCACTTTCCGTGTTTCAGTCCCAGCAAGGCTTTTGTTAATGTTTGATAATATAGAAAGCCGACTGTCCTGACCTCCATGCGCTTGTCGAAGATGCAATGCCTTTCCTACGCGAGAACCGTTGGATTGGCTCCAATGCAAATTTACGTGTCTGCACTTCTCTTCAGCCCCGGGAAAAGCATCATACGCAAAGAGTTTTCGCAGTTTATGCCTCAGTGGATCCAAGTTGTAAGTCCACCGAGGCAGATTTGGAACCCAGAGCTGTTGATTTTGGGAGGCTCAGAAAAGAGCCATTTGAGCTTCGCCTTCTCCCCAGATAACACGGTGCTTGCATAAGCGGGATACACTGGACCCGTGAAGCTATGGGATGTTGCTACAGGAATCGAACTGCAGAGACTCGAGTTTCGTGAATCTATTTATTGCATGGCGTTCTCGAAAGATGGCAAACAGATTGCGCTTGGAGGGTTGAGTGGATTCCTTTGTGTTTGGGAGCCTGGCTCAAATCTCATGGTAGAACTCAAAGGAGCCGAATTCCATCATCACCAGCACTCGATCGCGATTAGTCCTGAAGGCGATATGATCGCAGCAACAGCTAGGGACGGTGATGGTCGTTATGGTCAACTATAGACGGCTCTCAGAAAAGTAAGCGCGACCTCAAGGGCAAACCTCAAGCAATACAGTTCGCGCCCAGAGGGCAGATGTTGGCCATAGTGGTCGAAATAAACTACTATAAGTATTCCATCAAATTGTGGGACGTTGCTACGGATGAGTTGAAAGACCTGCATGTCGGTACGGACAAGATCTGGGATGTTGGATTCTTGGATCAAGGAAAGACCTTGGCTTCAGCAATCAACGGGACTGTTGTGCATTGGGATATTGAAACCTGGCAAGAGGCCTTCCGATTCTCTCTGGTCCCTCGAGACGAGTTTGATGATCTCAAGTCAGTTACTTTCTCGCCAAATGGTGCACAATATATTGCTGCTCAGACCAGCGGAAAACCCGTCCGACTACGCCTGAGTACAAGCGGGAAAGAGGTTGGTCGCTTCCACGTCACCAACGGTTCTGAACAATTGTCTCTTTCCTTAGATGGCCGATATATGGCCTCAATCCCAGCTCAGCAGCCAACGCCAACGTGGGAGACTCTAATTCATCTGTCGACTCTGACAATCGACACTGCTTCCGGGGATATTGATGACCAGGAGGTGCCAATGGAAAGCCATTTCGATCCTGTCTATGGCCGCCTTAAGTTTGTATCTGGGGCTGATGATCTACTTCTCGTTGAAGGAGGGATCGAGAAAGAGCTCTGGAAGTGGAATGTGGGAGGTGACGTGTCCAAACGAGTTGTGCCACCCACTAGGGCTTAAAATACCTAACCTATA
>JACCKW010001143.1:0-33604 GCA_013623355.1 Fusarium bactridioides | reverse complement strand
GGATAATACATTAACAAGCGATCGAGGAACCCTCCCGCCCGACAGACCCCCAAGAAGCGAAGTACCAATTGAATCTGCCTATTTTGGCGAAACCCTTGGCCCTCATGATTCTGGCTTTAGTCGCTTAGGTAGCAAAGATGTCGGCCCTGGGCATGTCGTAACAGCGGCAGAAGATCCTACCTCCGAAGGCAGCACAGTACTGTTAATTTGAGATTTCAGGGCATATTCCACATAGCCGTTGAAGTTGCAGTTGGTAGTTGACTCCTAAAGCGAGCAATAGCAAATCATCCTCGGGCTCCTGATGTGGATGGCTGGATCATTGTCATTAACGATGACGAATTGACTCTCGAGTTACACAAGAGCAATGGTGCATTGATGGATCCAGATGTCAAGGGTGCCTTGCGGCTCATAATATTAGCCCTGCAGTATCAAGTAATTACCGGTCCCATGTCTGGGAGGCCATGGTTCTTTCTCTTCTGCCCTCTGTTAAACACACGTTTCGGATCGTATAAATCTCTATTACTGTTCTAACGGAATAGAATACGGCCTCATCCTCTCGTTTCTCCCTGCAAGGCTGTCTGCTAATCCATCACCAGTTTAACACTCTGAGATCCTAAATAATCAGAGGCCAAATGCTCGTTCCAGAAAATATGCCATTAATGGAAACGAGACCTGTTAATTCAACTTCAATACAACATGGGCTACTTCGGCATTCCCTTGAAGGAAAAAGCGACGTGCTGGATCCACGATAACAGAGCTAGTACAGCTGCTGAACGAGATAACCGGTCTCCTCGGACTAGATCTCATAACGAGCGGAACTTGACAAGATGCAATGTCACCACGAGTGCCGGAATCTTCATCTGTAGCTCAATAACCTTCCAGGCGGACACAACAGTCTCGACTGTGCTCACCTCCAACTGAATGGCAAGCAGAGAGGAGAGGTTGCGATGACAAGCTTCATGGACATGATTGGTGGACCTCCTGGCGTCTCAGCTACTGCCGGTTATCCGAACCCAAGCCGCCTTATCGGCCTGTCAAACACTTTAGCGCCGTTTGGTAAAGTAGCGTTTGGTGAACCTGAAACGGCCATCGTAATGTTAGCGGCGAAATAAGCTTTGCTGTCTCTGTAAGCGATGACTGATTCAGACGAGGAAACATCCATTTATGTAAGGCAACAGTAGATATGCACAGCATTATCAGCAAATCTTAATACTTATTTGAGCGTTTCTATCGAAGACTCGGGTAGATCACACAATTAGTGTGTTGTCTCCTGAAACGTAACTCCGTTCCTGTTGCTCCTGGACACCTCGCTATGAAATATTACAGCATCCATTTTTCAATTGACATCTGGCCATTCTTATCGGAGTAAACGGCAACGGTAATTCTTTCGAACGCGTTATTCTGAGCCCCTCGAATTTAACAAGAGCCTCAAAACTACCAACATGCGATGTGTTTTGTTGTGCCGGCTTCCCGTCACCCCTGTCTGGTACTGGGGTGACAAGGAATTGTTAGTGAGCTGGGAAGTGTGACTTACCCGCTTGACGAGAGGGCTAACTACTTTCATGTCAGAAGCCTGACTTCAATAAAAAAGTATATCATCCTGACTTGATGGAGCCGAACTGTTGCTGAAGCACTCTCTCACTCTTCATTCTTTCGTTGTCCGCTCATTATTGCTTCTTTTGTACATTCGTTTCACTTCTCACTCTATCATACATTCTTTACCAGGCAACATGCTCTACTCACTCGTTCTTCCTGCTCTTGCCTTTCAAGCCAGCCTGGCGCTCGGCGATACATCCGTTACTGTCAACACCAACAAGAAACTCCAAGTCATTGATGGCTTTGGCGTCTCCGAAGCCTACGGCCACGCCAAGCAATTCCAGAACCTCGGCCCCGGACCACAGAAAGAGGGCCTGGATCTTCTCTTCAACACTACAACCGGCGCAGGCTTATCCATCATCCGGAACAAGATCGGCTGCGATGCATCAAACTCCATCACAAGTACCAATACCGATAACCCCGAGAAGCAGCCTGTTTTCCATTTCGACGGCGACGATGATGGGCAGGTATGGTTCAGCAAACAGGCTATGAGCTATGGCGTAGATACTATCTACGCTAATGCTTGGTCTGCGCCTGTATACATGAAGTCAGCTACGAGTATGGGTCGTCTTTGCGGTACGCCTGGTGTGTCGTGCGCATCTGGAGATTGGAGACAGCGCTATGTTGACATGATAGCCGCGTACCTCTCCTACTACAAGGAGGCCGGCATTCTAGTGTCGCACGTTGGCTTCCTTAACGAGGGCGACGGCTCGGACTTTATGCTCTCGACTGCTGAGCAGGCTGCAGATGTCATTCCCCTCCTACACAGCGCTCTGCAGTCCAAGGGCCTTGGCGATATCAAGATGACATGCTGCGACAACATCGGTTAGAGGTCACAGATGGACTACACCGCGAACCTGGCTGAGCTTGACGTGGAGAAGTATCTATCTGTCATCACATCGCATGAATACTCCAGCAGCCCCGAGCAGCCTATGAACACTACTTTGCCCACTTGGATGTCTGAGGGAGCTGCTAATGACCAGGCGTTTGCCACAGCGTGGTACGTCAACGGTGGTTCTAACGAAGGCTTCACGTGGGCAGTCAAGATCGCACAAGGCATCGTCAATGCTGATCTTTCGGCGTATATCTACTGGGAGGGCGTTGAGACGAACAACAAGGGGTCTCTCTCTCACGTCGTCGACACGGACGGCACCAAGTTTACGGTATCTTCGATCCTCTGGGCTATTGCTCACTGGTCACGCCACATTCGTCCTGGCGCGCATAGACTTTCGACTACAGGTGTTGTTCAGAATACGATTGTTGGTGCCTTTGAGAACGTTGATGGTAGTGTTGTCATGGTGCTGACCAACTCTGGCACTACTGCTCAGACTGTGGACCTGGGTGTTTCAGGCAGTACTTTCTCAACAGCTCAGGCTTTCACTTCGGATGCTGAGGCGCAGATGGTCGAGACCAAGGTGAATCTGTCTGGCGGTAGTGTCAAGGTCATGGTCCCGGTGCACGGTGTCGTTACTGTGAAGCTCACAACAGCAAAGAGCTCGAAACCGGTTTCAACTGCTGTTTCTATGCAATCTGTTCCCACGTCAGCCAGTGTCAAGCACATCTCAAAGCCTTCTTCAACAACACTCTCGATTGTCAAAACTCCAACTCCCGCTCAAGCTACCTCTGTCGTTGAGTCAGCCAAAGCGGCAAAATACCCTGTTCCCCCTGTACCATCCAAGAGCTCCACGACGAGTGTTACCAAGAAGGGAACCAAGAAAAGTACTACGAAGAAGAGTTCTAAGAAGAGCGCCGCGAAGAAGAGTTCCAACCGATCACACAAGGCGCATAGTGCCACTCATCGTCGATGTGGCCATGGTAGTCACCGTCGTGGTCACTGTGCCAATTAATCATTCTAGCAAAGAGTCCTGTGCTTTTTAGCACAGGCATTCATAGCTTGCAGTGTTGGAAAACAATCAACCCATTCCTTGAGCAGTAGGACTCTTTTCTAAATTTTCTTTTATTGTATTTATAGTCTGCGCCTGGGTTGCGCCTGGAAATATGTGTCTTTTGCTGGCGGGTCAAGACAGGTAGCTAGCTATTTATGTCTGATGTATAGCACGGCTTCATAGCTTATACATATTAATCACCAGTCTACAACAACGTTGACTATGATTGAAGCCTCTGTTGGGCAAGTGAATCGTCGACACCATGAGTAATTCTGACATTTAGTGCCAAATCTCAGCTCTGCAGACATATGAGGGCATTATTCGACATGTCTACGATGAGCAATAAGCTCTATATATAAACGAAGGAGTACATAATCATTAGCCTCTTGCCATCATTCGAGGTACCTACCTAAACCTTGTTTCTGCTGTCTGAGAAGCGGCATTAAAAGCGGGCTCAAAAGTTTTCAGACAACTATAGAACGGACGGCCTAGGCTTTGGTTAAAACTATTCCAGGGAAGGTGTTAACATGGGTCTATGTATCGCAACAGTTTATTGGCGCGCCTTTCTCACTGTGTAGAAATCTTTACCGGCCTCAGGGAGCAGGAAAACTCAAGACTTGAGACAAGGATACTAAACTATATTTAGCAAAGAGTCTCCTAGACTTAAGCTAGGCTTTCCTAAATATTTTTATCGCTTAGGCTTGAGGTCCCGAGTTTTCTTTCCTGCTTTGGACTGGAGCTTTTAAGACTGGTGCGGATTAGTAGATCATGAGACCTCCATTCTCGTGAAGACGTACCATTTGCTCGGCAATAGCAAAGATCTCTTAGAATAAGAATACAAGGTCAATGCGGAGAAGGGGAATATGGGGTCATGTCGATCGAGTTATGCGATCCAATCATTCGGCTTAAGCTTAGTACTTTTTATGCATAACGTGAGAACCTTGTACTCTCATCAAGAAACGATCTGCAACAGCGAGGTCATGGCGCAAACTGGACATTCCTGCAGGTAGAACTATAAGAAGTCACGTACTCTTCACTCCAAATTCCAATTCCAATTCATCAGAGCAAACTCTCTTACTATATCTTCTTTGGCAATGTTTTTTATACTCAATCCAACCACGATTCTCAGCGCTTTGGCGGCATTGCTGATACTCACCTCTGCGTCGCCTACAGGGGCCGTATCAGCTGGACCGCAATTTGCCAAGAGGGAGATCAGTTGCAACTCCAACTATGAAGGCTACGCCTTTCTCTACTTCAGTAACCGCGATGAAAACATTTATCTGGCTGCCAGCAATGAGAATGACGCCCTGTCCTTCACAGAGCTCAACAATGGCAAGCCCATCTTGACATCCACTAAAGGCGACGGTGGAGTCCGCGATCCGTTCATCTTGAGATCACATGAGGGAGACAAATTCTACATCCTCGCGACTGATCTTTGCATCGGCTGCGGTACGAGCTGGGGGGACGCTCAGCGCTTTGGCAGCCGATATCTCGAGATCTGGGAGTCAAAGGACCTCATCTACTGGAGTGCCCAGCGTCATGTCGAGGTTTCGCCGGATAATTACGGCAATACGTGGGCACCCGAGGCTTATTATGATGACGACCTCAAGACCTATGTTGTCTACTGGGCGTCTGGCATCTACGACAATGAAGCAAACCCCAACCACGATCCTATCGAGTACCAGCGTATGGTGTACGCTACAACGGATGACTTTATTACGTTCAGTGAGCCAAAGATCTGGCAAGATGAACCACCGAATGGTCGGATTGACTCCACGGTTATTAAGGAAGATGGAGTCTACTATCGTTTCACGAAGGCTACTATCAATGGCTGTGCGGACATCGTGGAGGAAAGTAGTGCTTCGCTGACTGCGGGCTTGGAAGACTGGCATCAGATAGCAAGCTGTATCGGAAAGAACGCGGGAACGCAAGAGGTGGAAGGCCCTTCGATCTTCAAGACCAATTGCAAGGATGTCAATGGTGCTAGGTATATCCTGCTTGCTGATGAGTTTGGCGGTAATGGTTATGTTCCACTGGAGTCGACTGATCTGGCTGGTGGGAAGTGGACGCTGCGTACGGGGTATCAATACCCTGAGTCTCCTCGTCATGGAACCATCATCCCCTTGACTTTGGAGGAGTTGGAAGGCATCCAGAAGGCTTTTGCCAACACGGCTTGAGTGCAGAATTTTCAATAGCCGAATATCTAGTCATTTCTGTCGAAACTCGATTATACAAAGGATGTAGGCACACAGTTTCAAGATTTATACCTGATGAGGCAGTAATATCGTGCGCTGTGATTACCTGTTGTGACGCAGCTTTGTATTCTCTCTAGGCAAGATTGGGAAACATAACACTGTGATCGCAGTTCTTCCCCATGGACAATGTGGTATAGCTCCTGCTGCTAGCGTGGCAAGAGACATGGTCCATAGCTTTCCTAATATTAGGATTGCCTTAATGGTTGGTATCGGCGGCGGCGCGCCCAGCCCGAAGCACGAAATCCGTCTTGGGGATATCGTCGTGAGTGCTTTTCACAACGGAAAGCATGGTGGTGTATTCAATTTCGATCATGGCAAGGTCATACAAAGTCAACCATTCCAAGAGACGGGATTTCTGAATCAGGCGCCTATGATTCTGCGAGTAGCTATGCAGGGACTTAGCGCTCACCATGAGGGCGAAGGGCATCAGCTTGAACGTGCCATAAACGACACCTTGGACAAAAAGCCGAGACTGCGGAAAAGGTATGGACGGCCTCAGGCAAGTACTGATCGGCTGTACCAACCTGAGATGCTTCACCAGCCGAATGATGGTTCGAGCTGTGACCTTTGCAGCAAAGACCCATCAAGCCTAGTATTCCGCCCCGAAAGGACCAGCGAAGAAGATAATCCGGCAATCCACTACGGCCTCATCGCATCATCAAACAAACTGATGAAGGACGCTACGATCCGTGATGAACTTGCGAAGAAAGGTGTCCTTTGCTTCGAAACAGAAGCAGCAGGCCTGGTGAACCACATTCCGTGTCTGGTGATTCGTGGCATCTGTGATTATGCCGACACGCATAAGAATGACGATTGGCAAGGGTACGCAGCGATGGCGGCTTCTGCATATACCAAGAACCTTCTCAGTCAGATCCATCCTAATAGGGCAGAAGTTGAGAAAAGGATCAGTGAGGTTTTGTCTGGTTAGTTAAACCTTATGGTAGCTGTCAAGAATAAGTGAGGCAGCTAGTCCATATACTCGACATATTCGACTCTTTGACTATGTTGCGATCGCTAACGTGTCATTGCCCTCACAGACTTACAGAAAGAGACCACAGCTACGTCCAGAAAGGCTGACACAATAATTCGACTCCATCTTACCCAGCAACACAAAGATGTGTTAGACTGGCTCACTCCGGCCGATTATAGTCTCTTTCAAAGCGACAATATTAGGAGACGGCAGCCAGGAACCGGCCAATGGCTTCTCAATTCAACGCAGTTCCACGAATGGCGAGACAACCCTAATCAGACCCTCTTCTGTCCCGGTATCCCAGGCGCTGGCAAAACAATTCTAACGTCGTTAGTAATCGACAGCTTGCAAACACTGTCTGCAGAAAGCAGTAATGTTGGTATTGCATATGCGTATTGCAATTTCCGGCGCCAAAAGGAGCAGACGGTCATGGAGCTTCTTAGTAGCGTTCTGAAGCAACTTCTACAAACTCTGCGAACTTTACCAGAAAGCCTTGAATCACGCTACAGAGCGAGATCGTGGCTTTCCTTAGAGGACATCTCGAGGACCCTCCTGTGCGTCGCTGAACAGTTTTCGAGAGTCTTTGTTATCATCGATGCTCTCGATGAATGTCAGTCGGCTGATGGCTCGGGCAACGTTCTTAAACAAGATCTTTGATCTGCAGTCAAAATGTCAAATTAACATCTTTGTCACTTCCAGACCGATTCCCGACATCATGAATCTATTCACGAATTGTGATTCTCTCGAAATACGTGCTAGAGACGATGATGTCTCCATGTTTGTCCGCGGCCAGATGGCGCAATTGCCCAAGTTCTTCAGCAAAGGAGGACTTGAAGAATAGATTGTTAGTCAAATAGTAAGGTCGGTGCAAGGAATGTAAGTGAGCTCTGTTTTGAGACACCCGTGTAATGCTGAAATGTTAAGGTTCCTTTTAGCCCAACTACACCTTGACTTTTTGCGTGACAAGACTTCAGTCGCCGCCGTCCGCAAGGCTCTTGAACAACTACCAAGTGGTTCTGATGCATACTTCCATGCATATGAGATAGCTATGGAGCGAGTAACAAGCCAGCGGCCAGGCCATAAGGACTTGGCTATAAAAGTGCTGTCATGGATCACCTGTACAAAGAGACCACTTACCCTTCAAGAGCTTCAGCACGCGCTTGCTGTCAAGGTTAGCACAGAACAGCTTGAGATGGATGCGTTACAGGACATTGATATCATCTTGCAAGCCTGTATTAGGCTCGTTGCTATTAATAAAAGTAACGGTATCATCCGACTAGTCCATTACACAACACAGGAATATTTTGAGAAGACGCGGACAACCTGGTTTCCCAAAGCTGAGAGCTACATAACGACCACCTGTGTTACATATCTGAACTTCTGTACTTCCAAAAGCGGGCCTCCTAGAAAAGACGCAGACTTCAAAGAACCTACTGCGCTGTATCTCTACGCTGCGAACAACTGGGCTTTCCACGCTCGGAATGCTGGAGCTGTCTGCGAGGGTGTTATTGACTTTCTTGAGTCAGCTTCAAATGTAGCATCCTCAGCCCAAGTATGTAAGAGACCCGAGATGGCTATATGGACATCTAAGAAAGGTGAAGATGTCGACAGGAGGGCAAGGGGGCTACATCTTGCAGCCTTCTTTGGGGCTATAGCGGAAACACGAGTTTTACTGTCTACGAATGATGTTGAACTGAAGGATGGCTACGCTCGAACAGCAACATTCTATGCAGCTCGAACTGGCCAAGAGGCTGTCATGAGCCTGCTTCTCGACGATGGTGCAAAGGCTGACTTGCGGGACAATGGGGGAAATACTCCGCTATCGCTGGCAGCTGCTTATGGTCACGAAGAATGTACGAAACTGTTACTTGCGAACAGCGTCAAGGCAGATACCCTAAACTGTCTCCGGAGGACCCCGCTTGTATATGCGTCTGAGAAGGGACATAACGGTGTGATTTGTCTACTTCTTGAAGCAGGTGCCGATGTAAATTGGGATGGTGATGAGCCCTACACACCACTATGGCATGCGGTAGCCAGGCATCGCATCACCACGGTCCAACTACTGCTCGAAAATGGGGCCAATGCCAACTTCAAGTCTATACGTCGGATCACGTCGCCACTGTCAAAAGCCTCCAAATGGGGGGACATGGCAATGGTCAAGCTGCTTCTCGAGTACGGGGCTCAAGTCGACTCAAACGAGCGTGACGGCAATACACCACTAGAAAATGCAGCCTGCTATTACCACATTCCCATACTTCTGCTACTTCTCCGTCATGGCAAGGGCATCGACCTGAAGGATCTCCGCCGAGAGACGCGAAAATCGCGTTATGCTGAACATGGAGATCCGGAAATTGTCAAGATCCTTCTTGAGAATAGCAGGAAGTTTCTATTGAAAAATAGCTCCGACCGCGCTAACCTGGCATGTGCAGTCGATCGAGCCCTTGAGGAGGTTTCTGATGACCTACAAAGATTGCTTGAGCCTCCAGGTCCACCCAGCAAAGCTCCTTGCCTCGCCTTTTCCTAAGCTGTCCCAGAAGGAAGATTTAAGTGGAAATCTCTCCTTGCAGATATCTCCACCTACCATAAGGAATTGTTAAGTCTCAAGCGGCCACTTCAGGATAATGGTACATTGTCTACCAACATTCCCTCGAAAGCACGGCGGACTTAGGTCTACTGCGTTAACGTTTCCTACTCTCAAGACTTAGTAAATATGATGGATAACAGTCGAGACCTCTGGGAGAGGAAATATATCAGTACGCTTGCACTGCGTTACACTGCGTCGCCGTGGTAGCTGACTCATTGGCCCCCGCCTTGACGCGCTTGACGCGTGAAGCTGCATCTGTGAAAAATGAAAATTTCAATCAAGGCCTCAACTCAACTCAACTCAACTCAACTTGCGCAGCGTCTCCGGCAATCGACCTGCAAACAATGAACCCGTTCTTCCTTCTTCCCGAAAAGGAGCCAGATCCTCCTCATAAGGAGCGCGACCCTCCTCAATACGGCTACACCCTTCCGGCCCTTACAAGCTCCATCCGCCGACCACCATGTCCGTGCGCCGACTGCCAGGATGGTTTCTACCCCGAGGACGCGCAGAAGAGCCCGGAGCACTCCTACCACGAAAGGCTCTCCGATGCCGAAGCTGAGAGCCGCGCTTGCAAGAAGGTAGACGAAATTCATCGTTACAGAAGCCGACTTGGCGAAAAGATTCAAGTCTTCGGTGATGTCTTGATGAGCAAGTGGAACAAGCTAAGCCAAGCAAAGCGAGCGACATTACTGAAGAAGGCAGTGCCTGGCCTTGAGGAGCAACAGTGGCTTCTCCCGCGATATAACTACATGCGCGAGCGATATTATATTCTCACTAGAACCCCAAAACGAAGACGCCAACTCCTACTTCCCTGGCTCAACGTACACGTCTTCAAGGCCCATCCCGCCGTGCTCTTTGCCCTCCTCCACTACAGAACGGCCTACCCTCCGCAGTCCTGGGCGATCTTTGATAGCAATCAGCTTAAACTCAGCTGGGCTGCTGGCTACTTCGATGTCGACTTCTCTGCCAAATGCGTCGTGATGCATGGAGAACGATATGGAACACTGGTCGACTGGGAAGCAAATGCTGCGCACCGGGTTGATATTCTCGGGTATCCCAGAGCCATGCTGGTCCTTGAAGCCCAGGCGCATCTTCTCCAAGTTCTCTGCAACATCGTCGACAAGATCCTCGAAGGAGTAAACCCTCCGAAAACCCCACGAGCCGAGAAGTGGCACGACCTCGTCAGCCGCGAGGCCTTCCGAGAGACAGGAGCAATCGAGTTCTGGTCTCCCTACACCAACCAAGCTTTTTCACGTCCCCCAATGTTCAACTGCGACTACCTCCTCACGCTCGCAAAGTCTCGCCTCGATGAGACGGGCGACCATCTCTGGTATCTACAGTGCGACAGCGATTACATGCGACGACACGTCAAGATCTGGTATGCAACTGAGGTCTTCAGGAAGGCGCCAGAACACCAAAGACCTATGATGCTCACGCAGCGTATCGTTCTTGAGATTGAAAGTCACTTTTGTTGGCGATGGATTGAAATGGAATGCAACAATGTGGAGACTGTTCGTAGGCGATTCAGCGACAGTATTCATCCCGGTATGCCCTTGCCCCCAAGGTATGACAAAGCTTTGGGTGCTCTGGAGCTTCTGCTCGTCAATCAGGTCAATTACAGGGCCGAACTCCTTGGGAAAGTACTGCCGCACTGTCCAGGCCTGAAGAAACACTGGAACATCGACCCCAGTTACGCCTCATCCAAGACGATTGGCCTACTGAAGCGCAAGAAGAAACCGAATACTCAAGAGGCATTTGAAGACGACCCCCTCGACTGGTGTCTTGTTCAGCTACAGGGAAAGCCCGACACTCCGCTCACTTTCGATCATGCCATGCTCTTCGCCATGCTCCGAGATCATTTGTCCAGTAAACCTTCAGAAAGGAAGAGGCTGGACGAGATCACTTACCAGGTACTCTCTGACCTATCAACATGCCACGAAATGCTCATTGCAGTCCGTTCGCACAGGCCCCAGACCACTTTGGGAACGCTGGATGAAGTAATTAGAACCGAACATCGCGGATATTGGAAGATTCGGCGACCACTCGCGATCAATGAAGGAGTGTTCAAAAGCATCGGAACGGCGTTGATGAAAGACTTCTATCATGTGAAACCACCAAGAGGCTCAAAAGATCCTGAGCGGATTTCGCAGCTTCGAGCTTCCCGTACTGCGATGGAGAAATTCTGGGGATCGATCAGGGCATTCGTGAGAGAGGACTTGACAAAGAGCCATATTGCCCTCAGTTCAGAAGAGGCTGAGGACATTCTTGGCGCAGTTTCGGCCCACCTCAGTGAGGAGTATATCCAGGAAAAGCAACGCGCCGAAGCTGAGATTCTCACTGCAATCAAGATTGCAGATAAGCCCCAGCCCGTTGATGGTACCTTTAACGCGGGTCCCGAACCGAGTCATACGTCTGCCAAAACATCGCAGGGCCGAGAAAAGGTCAAGACACGAGGAGAGCAGGGGCCTTCTGCCAGCGATGCTGAGACAACAGCCCAGGATACAGTGGAGGTGACCGCAAACGACATAATCTCATTGACGAGTGACTTGTTAGGTGTCATTCACCTTATGTTTCCCAGCAAAGAGGATGTAGCGAAGGATGTGACATGGGATCGATTCGTCAACATGATGACCAAGGCAGGCTTCACGGCAAGAAACAACACCGGCTCAGCGGTGGCTTTCAAGCAGGTGTCTGGGACTGGAGGAAGAATCGTCTTTCACAAGCCGCACCCTGCTGACAAGATTGATCCGGTTCTTTTGCGCATCATGGGGAAGAGAATGACGAAGTGGTTTGGTTGGAGGCGGGAGCTTTTCGCTCTGGAGAGAGAGAAGGGTCGACCTTAGGTGTCCAAGGACAGGGTGTACTGTTAACCACGGAGCATGGAATCATGTAAAGGGTAGCGATGAATAATAATTTGTTAGAGTTTTGTATATTTCGGTCCACACCTTCTACCTGATGTCATGATTGAGACCGCTTTCGCCGACTGAGATCAATCAACGTAGAATACCATGGGTTCTTCCACTGCGATCGGCAGAAACTGATCAAGGGCCAACAGACTTGTTGGTAAAATTCAAGATCGCCCATGGCATGTTCGCACCTCATAGGAACAGCTTGCGACCTTGGTGGTATGCTGTCTATTCGCAATAGGTGCCGCAATGTCCGCAGTTGCGGCCGGGAATGACCCAAACGTCATTGTCGGGTGTAGAGCACTTTGGGCAACGAGTGCCTGGCATGGCGTTGTCGACCAGAGGTTGAGAAAGAGTTTGAGAACACATGATAAAGTTCTTTGGCTGTTTGTAGGTTTGTAAGTGTGCAGTGTAGTGGTGAGTGGTTTTGGATGTGTGTGAAAGATGAGATGCAGATGGGAATGATTGATGCGAGTTGAGTGGATTGAGCGAGGTTTATGTACTAGATGAGAGACTCAGTTTGGGCGATTGTTCAGTGCGGACATGTCTGTGTCAGAGTGTTGTTTAAGACAAATGCTCACTGCGTCGTTACCTATTCGCTTGATGAATCAGACATGTTCAACATTCGTTCATAGATCGGTGGTTTAGCACATTACTGTCAATGCAACTGCCGAGACAAACCCCTTTGTGAATCAGCTGCGCCTGGCCTTAGTGGTCGGTTGATCGTAGACCGTAAATTGGTTGTGTATCGCGTGATACCATGACTACGCCATGGCCGTCACAGTGACCCGTTACACACATTTAGTCTCTTTCATCAAAACCTACGTGACCGCCATTACGATACTATTTAGGAAATCCTGGATGCACCGTTGATGAATGATATGTAACCTCTATTTTATAAAGTCTATCATCTATCTATTTACCATGTGAACTTCATCAAGTTCGGATTCAGAGTAATCGGGAGAAAAAAGTGACAGAAGATGACAGTTGCAAGAGGGAAGATGGCAACAAGCTCATCAATCCTCCATAAATACGGGAAGTCGTAGACACCACATATCATCAATGCTGTCACCGCCAAGCAGAAAATGAAGACATACTTGAAGCCCGCGATGATGATGCTGATCTCTTGGAAGAAATTGGTGTCTTCCGCCTCTTTAGACGTAGCGCCCCAGCTGATGTCAATCGACAGCATGTGACACAAGATCGCCTTGCAGACATGCATGGATATACCGCCCAGAAAATTAAACATAAGAGCCACCCACTTGAAGCATGTCCAGAGTTCCTTGAGCAAACTGACCTGCTGAGACCGGTACCTGATCAGCGCGAGGGTGATGTTGCCAGCTATGGAGAAGACAACCACAAGAGCAACCCAGACACGCCAACTGCTCATGTAGTAGTGATCCAGCTCTCCGTTGAGCCATCCAATGAGAAAGTAGTTCAGCAGCGAGCCAATCCACGAATAACCGATTGCGTAATATGTGCCGATATAAGACATGATGGTGATCTTAGACCCAAGCGGCATACTCGACAATATGAAGCGTTTGAACAGCGGTGTGAAGATACCGTGTCTCCACCAGTCTTTTATAGGCCAGAAGAGAAGCTCACTACAGCCGTACGCATACTTTTCCCACCGGGCCAACTCGTCGTAAACAGTGAGTGAAACACCCTCTTTGAAGCCGTCGCCGCAATAAGCCCCCAGACGAATATGATAACCGAGTGTTTGTAACCGCAGAGAGATATCAAAGTCTTCTGAGACGTGAGACTCGGACCAGAATTTCTCATACGGCGTTGTGGCATTTGGGTCCTTCTCGCTGTCGATTATCCCACCATCCTGAGAGCCAACCTCTTGCAGCGCAGACCAACGAATAAACGCATTGTGCCCGACGAAGGGTGAGACATCGCCGTTGGCGACGGCGTAGGTGATGGCGGTGTAGATGAGGTTGGTGAAGAAGGTAATGCCGCTTTCGAAGTAGCTCGTCGTGACGTTCATGACACCAGATGTGAACTGGAGGATTGCGACGCGGGGCGAGGCTTCGAGCTCGCTGACGGCGTCGATGAGACAGTCTGTTGGGACGCGGGTGTCTGAGTCGACGAGGAGGAGATAGTCGCCGACTCTGATGTCACCGCCTACCCAGGCGCGGCCTAGCTCTTCGGCGAGGACTTCATCGAGGCATTTCTGATATGCTTGACTCTCGTGGACTTGAGTCCACTTCTCGTCGCGCACGATCTCCACCAACTTGTCCTCAACCTTGAGGCTAATAACCAGAGCGTAGTTCATGTTTGATGCTTTCTTGAATTTTCCACGGCGAATGAATCTCTTTATTCCCTCGCCGTTTACATTATGTCCTGGGCGGGCAACCCAGCCTATGTTGTTCTCTTTGTAAAACATGCGGCGTTCCTCGGCTTCTTCTGGGGACACAAGTTGCATACCATCATCGTTGATGAAGATACTAGCTGTGCCGCCGAATGATTCATAATTCCTAATGGCGGCATTGAGCGACTGTACTGTTGGTCTGATTACACCCTCAAGGCCTTCTTTGTAAACAGGACATTGGATAGTAACGTGCGGCAAGAGTACTTTCGTCCCATCAAGGCGTTTCGTTCGCTTTGCAGAGTAGAACTTGGAGTTGACCTTTAGTTGCGTGACGGGGCCAACCATCTGGAAGATAGTCACGACGATAGCTTGACAGAAGAACTAGGACAAAGTCAGCAGGCGTTCTTGGCGTAACTCTTGGATGTTGTTCTTACCAAGCTCAGGACAATCTGAGGAAGAGCCGTTACCAGAAGAAAGAAACGATACCAACGTCCCTCGCTCGCAACCTCTAGTGCCATTGCGCTGCAGCCAAGTCCTATGAGACAGAGACATATGGCAACAGTCAATCCGACTATGACGGCGTTGAGAAGCGGTGTTGGTCGGGGTGCATCGGAAGCGAATTCTAGATCGACGTCTGCGACTACAGTCTCTTGTGACGTTGCGTAGACATTTGTTGGCTGTGCTTTCTCTGTGAAACTAGGGGCGCGTGTTGGTGCAACTGAATGAGATGGTGTGTTGAGTATCGTCGTGAGTAGGTCTATACTCCCTCGGAGCATGACGTTCACCCTAGTCTTGAGATGGTCCCTTAGAGCAGGAGCCCCAACACGCCGCCGGCGTTTCAGAATGGCCCATTCCATTTGTGAAAAGAATGAGTCCTCGATGGAGTTCCGCGTCTCGAGGGTGCAGTTTTGATGACGTTCATCGCTGGAGAGACTTCTAGTGGCGAACCAGGGATGGCCGAGATGGCGTTCCTTGTTGCGCATAGCTCTCAACACCTATAGCTATCAGTCTCCGCGAGTTGTTTGGTTGGAAGGACGTGGGCTTACGAATCTTCTCTCGTCTGGGAGTACAAGGTCGCACTTGGTTACGACTGCGACGATGCGATTGCCGGTCACATCAGCTGCTCGCGCAAGCCTCGGGCCCTCCTGAGTGCTCATATCACTCGTTGCGTCAACGACGGATCTAAAATTCGTTAGCATTCTCCTCACGACAGTGAAGCAAGACTTACAGGATGATGGTGTTGGGCTGCTTGACGAGATCCATGATGAGAGATCTTGTTATTTCCTGCGTGTCATCAACCAGCGGGCCTGTAGATGTGAGCTTTTCATAGTTAGGCAGACGGTACGGAAGTGTCACTTACTAGATGATAGCCCAGGCGTATCGACAATTTCCATGCTGAAAAAGTCTGGACCCGAAATCTCAATGATAAGGACATTGTCGGAAACCTGTTGTTCTTCTTGTTCCTTCTCGTCCGAGAATGCGGTTGCGATCTGCATGTGATTCGTTGCCTGTATTGTTGTCCTTTGATTAGCAAAATATGTCAGGAAAACGAGAGTAAAAGACTGTACGAACCTGATCCACAATTTGAGGAAGATTGACAGCCGCAAGGTCTCCCTCATAGTTCACCTCGAAACTCTGCAAGTGGTCTGAGAGCTCCGTATTCTGCCCATCAGCTTTCCCTGGTTTTATCCGTGCCTTTAGGGTCGTGCCCGTGCGGCTGCTGTGCGTAAAACAGGCATGGATGGGAAATGTCGTCGACGAGAGCTGGGAGCCATGAAGAGATAGACCAGAAAGAGCTTCGAACAAAGATGTCTTCCCAGATCCTTTGTCTCCAATGATGGCTACCTGAGTATCTGCTATTAGTATTCATCTTTAGAGCGCTAGGCTTTTGAGTGCTTACAACTGGGACGGGTGTTGAGGCGCCTAGTGACAGGCCAGTGACATGGCGAATCGACCCATTCGCTACAGCCCCTGACATGCTGACTGATCTTTGACTCATTCCAGAATCCATCATGTCTATCATTTCTTTGTTTGAAGATCCCTGAGGCGTTAAAAGAGTGCATCAGTCTTTGTTATGTAGCAACGGCATCGGGAGATCGGCGAGCACAGTGCTGCATGGCAGATTTGGTGGTTACGCATACACCCTCTTGACCAATTCGCCGACGACGGAAGAACCTTTGTCAGTTCTCACATACCGAAACGAGCAAGGCATCACAACACTCGAGGGGTTGCGATTGGTACGCGAGTCGTGCACACGGGCGTATTTGTGTCGTTGCTAATCGCAGCATTCCACGGCAGATACAAAGTGGCTGAAACCGGAAACGGATTGTGGATCACTCAAGACATGCTTTTGACGAACAATGGTGTGGCAGAATGATCTGATGAACTTAGTGGCATAGTGCTCTTTGTAATCGGAAGTTAGGTACATTCTTGGCCATGGGCACGGCACAACAAAGGGAATTAGTTGCGCGTTGCCTGATATTGTCTAAATCCAGAATCTGGCGGTTACTACCAAGTCTCAGATCCGTGGCTGAGAGCTTAAAATCACTGCATGAAGATTAATAGGACAAAGAATACACAGCTTGTCTAAGACGCTGCTAATCTACATGTTTTGGTATCTGATTCTATAGTCTAGCATACAAAGCGAGAAAAGGCGACAGTAGTCCAAGATAGGATATACAAGGCCGGATCACGGCACCCAACGAGTCACTATCCTCCGTGGCCAGCGCTGGAACAACGTACGTAGGTGTAGACGGCTTGGACGCTGTTACATTAGGCTTGACAACATTATCGCCTGGTATAACGCCCGTTGCATCACCCCCGAGGTACCAACTTCCTATATCCGTCAACTGCCCATTTGAGTTCAACATCGATACATTATACCCAAAATTCGACGTGAATGAGCGGAATGACCCAAAGTACGAATAGTGAGTGACGTTTCTAAGAAACCGCGTTAATGACTTATACTGAAGAGGAGTGAATGTGACTTACTTGTTTCCATCGAGATATTTCACCGACGTCTGGAAGTAATCCTGCGTCGCAGCCAAAGATGAAAAGTCCAGCGCAAACTCAGTGACCCAGATCTTCTTCCCCGGAAAGACATCCAACACACCAGCGATATGACTCGCCATACCATCAAAGCCTCCGTACCAATGTATAGGAATAAAGTCAAACGTGCAGTTCCCCTTACAAGCTTCTACAAAGTCCGCAAGTCACGTGAACCCCGACGGCGCACCCGTCACCGCAGGCGCACCAAGCGAGACACCTAGTTTCCTCAGCGGTTCGAGCTGTTTGATCCAGTACCTCGCTGCATCTTTTGCCTTCATGTCACTGCCGCCGTTGGCCATTGAGTTATCAGGCTCGTTGAAGCCCATGACGTACGAGATGTTTCGGCCGCCGATGATCTGCGCCGTGACGTTCTCTAGAAAGGAAGTGTCATCGAAGCCGTCGGGGGTGCCCCAGAGCATAGGGACGAATTGGAGGGAAGTGTTGTTCTCATAGACGAGGCTAGGGTGCGGTTTGTAGTTGTAGTACCATGTTAGGTCGGAGTGTTTTTGGACCCAGACTTTGTCGTCGCTGGGGAAGTCGGAGTTGGGGATGTAGATGAGGCCGCGTTTTGATGAGGGGTAGAAGTTTTTTGAGATGGCGGTGCATGAGGTTGTGAAGAGGGCCAGGGCCACGAGTGAGGATTGTATGAGCATCATTCTGCCTCGCCAAGTTTTTGACATATGCACTCTATCCCTCCAGATCCACGTAATCCGTTTTGAATACTACGTCGCTTAGCAGTGCCAAGGTATCGTGACCAGATAATCGACGAGACCCGCAAACTAGCAGATTCACGTCAATTTACGGAGGTTCGCACTCATGGACTTTTGTACGGAAATGAGTTATGGGGGTTTGTTGGTTCGGTGTTGCCAAAGCTACCTGTCGGTCCATCCACGGTGAATGAAAAGTTTTTGAGGATGAAGGAATGTCGTAAGTTTCAAGGAAGGGGGTGTACTTGAGTTTGAATACAGATGCGATTCATTCTGGCGTGTCGGCCTTGGATGTCATGGATGAAAGCTGGCACTGTAGAAGTTTGCCAGTTTTGACGGTATCCCCTATGAAAACTACATATCCTTGATTCTTAAATTCTACGCTGCCCAAAATGCCAAGCACATCTTGTACATCTAGCGCCCTGCCTTGCCATCCCTGTCTCGGATAATATACCAGATAGTACCAGCCTCTACCACAATGTCTAGTACTGCAATTAGATCCTCTGGATCGTATCTCGCCTCTACCAGCCATGCAAACTCCACAGAAGACTTGGTCAGACCGAGTCTTGCAGCCCAAAGCTCAACTAAGTCTTCACTCAAGAAGAGATTCCCTGATCGTCCATATTTCCATTCCCGCCGAGTCAAAAAGGGTACTGCCGAGAGGCCATACCTTGCAGTGAAGGACCCTCGAGGCATATGGATCACAATTATCCCAGCTTTTGGCATCGTTATAGGACTGGTTGCTATAGCGCTTCTAACATGGAGTGGCTATAGATCTTTCGATAAGCATAAATACTGCACGGTGTTTACAGATGACTTTTCCAATGGCTTCAACTCTACAATATGGAATAAGCAGGTTGAGGTCGGAGGATACGGGTACGTTAACGCTCTCTACCGAATTATGTGCCTGGCAATAGTGATGAGTGCTAATCGCGAACTCTAGAAATGGAGAGTTTGCGCTGACGGCAAACACGGATGAAAACGTCTTCGTCCGTGACGGTCAACTCATCATCAAACCCACCCTCCAAACACAGAAATACCTCTCCGAAACAACAAAGATAAACCTCACCGCCCACGGGACCTGCTCCTCCACAACAACCCAAGACTGCGTCCAAGTCGCAAACCTCACCGCAGGAGAAATCGTCGCGCCCGTCAAGTCCGGCAGGATCACGACCAAGAACTTTGGCGTCATCCGCTACGGCCGCGTCGAGATCGTCGCTAAGCTCGCAGCTCATGATGTTCCCAGCAAAGGACTACTACGGTGCTTGGCCTGCCTCTGGGGAGATTGATATTGGGATGGTGCGTGGGAATAATTACACTTATGATAGTGGGCGGGGGAATCAGCAGGTTTCGACTCAGCTGCATTGGGGGCTGGATACCACCACGGATCGGTGGCAGAGCACTTCTGGGGCGAGAGATGCGCTGCGCACGACGTTTCGTCGAGACTTTCATACGTTTGGACTAGAGTGGTCGGACAAGTATCTCTTCACCTGGCTTGATCACCGCATCGCACAGGTCACGTACGTCAAGTTCAATCATCCATCGAGTTAGATATTAGGGTATTGAATAATTTGATCGCATTTACCGCATGTCAATTAATTACTGTAAATGTAAAAGGTTTACAGACCGCGTGTAGTTCTATTGACAGTACCTACCTTAGGCATTGTGTCGAGGTTCAAGGACAGTGGACGGGGTTCGGGGTAAATCTGATCTGAACCAAGGACGCGTCGGTTCTGATAGGCCGTGTAAAACTCGTGCGGCAGTCGGGTTAACGATCTTCCGGTGTCTGCTTTGTAGCGTTGTACAATACAGGGTAGCCAAGGGAAATTCGAGACGGAACTGGTCACAACGACCATTCTGATGCTTTCGCGCTTTTTGGAGGGAATCTCACTGAAGATGATTGCAATAATAGAAGTCCCGGAGTGAGATGTCACTAAAGATATGAGTAATGGCGATTTATCCCAACACAAAAGAAGCGAAAGCGTGAAATGGTGAAAGAGCTAGTGTATGCTGCGTCGTTTCCATGAGGACTGAGGACTGAGTGTCCGATTGTTCGTCCGCACCTAACAGCAAGCCAGCTGTCTATCTCTGTGATTTTATAAGTCATCACTTCTGACACTCGTGATGATGTCCAACGAATATCGGTATGCCCACCTCGACACTCACTCGGACTCAGCAATAAATCCCAGCTCCAGATTCAGCGTTGCAAGTCATCTCATCTCTCTCTGTGCCGATAAGATAAGCTTGTTCAAAGGCCAATCGAGACCCGACTGTGGCTGGCTGACATTCCACCTACCATATCGATAGTCACCTCTGGCGCATGCAAGGGATAGCTTCGCTAGCGTAAACCAGCTAATCAGACGACGATATTTGCTTCCGCTCTCAGCCACTCCAATACTCCCCCGCTGTGATGGACAAAAAAGGACCTCAATCACCAATGGCTATACCCAAACTAGCGAAGGAGAGCTGTTGTCCCGTAGTTCCGTGCCGAGTTGAAGATCTTTTAGGAATTGAGTGGCACCGATAGCTTCTTTTGGCGTATCCTTCCGTAGCTAATCAGTTGATGCCCATGCAAATAGACAATTTCCTGTTGGTTGAATGAACCGAGTGGCTGGCACTACTCAATTCCACGAGTTCATAGCGTGGCAAGCTGCTTCAGCCAGTGTTCAAGCATAATTAGCCTTGGCTGCTGCACCCAACATTCCCTTGGTCAATTGCTCTCGTTCTCTTGGAGGTGTCATACTCAGGTCTCGAGAAACATGAAATCGCCACACTTCTTTGCAGGTGTTTTCGCTGCACTTACCCAAGCAGCACCGACTGTCGACGAGACATACCCATACAATGGCCCTGCAATTCCCATTGGCGATTGGGTCGACCACACGGTTAAGGGCAGCCCCAACCACGGTTTCATCCGTCTAGTTGAACCCCCGGCGGTAAAACCTGGCTATGCCAATGCTACCAACAACGTTAATGTCATCTCACTGTCATACATACCTGCTCAGCCTGGAGGAGATACTGTTGGCATCAATATCCACTATCAAACGCCCTTTGGTCTCGGTGCCGCACCCTCAGTTTACTGGGGAATCAGTGATACGTCTTTGAACAACGTGGCCGTCGGCTTGACTGGAACGTACGATCGCACTCCTCCCTGTTCTCTCGTTGCCGTCACACAATGCAGTCAATTCTTCCACAACGTCCAGATAGAAGGGCTTCAGCCAGGCACAACCTATTTCTACCAAATCCCTGCTAAGAATGGCACAACCGACTCTGCTGTTCTAAGCTTCAAGACTGCCCAGGCTGTAGGCGACCCATCTCAATTCAGTATCGCTATCAACAATGATATGGGGTACACGAATGCGAATGGGACGTATTCCTACATGAACCAAGCTGTGAAGAAGGGAGAGCTCGCGTTTGTCTGGCACGGTGGAGATCTCAGCTACGCGGATGACTGGTACTCTGGGATCGTACAGTGCAACTTCTCAGCTTGGCCTGTCTGCTATAACGGCAGCAACAGTTCCCTGCCCAACAACGACACCAATCCCGATTATTTCGACACGCCCCTTCCAGTCGGTGAGATTCCGAATCAAGGTAGCCCTCGTGGCGGCGATGTTGGTGTCCTCTACGAATCCAACTGGGATCTTTGGCAGCAGTGGATGAACAACATCACCATGAAGATTCCTTATATCGTTCTCCCCGGCAATCATGAGGCCACGTGTGCCGACCATGATAACAATCCGTTTGTCCTTTCATCATATCTCAACGAGAACAAAACAAACACCACCATGTCAGGCGATAACCCCAACTCGACTCTGACGTATTATTCATGTCCGCCTTCACAGCGCAATTTCACAGCTTTCCAGAATCGCTTCTCAATGGCAGGCGACAAGTCAGGTGGCGTCGGGAATTTCTGGCATTCATTCGATTACGGGCTCGTTCATTTCGTATCTATCGATACGGAAACGGACTATGCTAACAGCCCCGACAAGACATTCCGTGAGGATGTCCAGAAAGCTAAGAAAGAGGAAGAGTGCAAAGGCAAAGACAAGGACAAGGCTAAGTGTAAGCCTGAGAAGCCCGAGCCGACTGGTTATCATTGTACCAAGATCGAGCTATGCGATGACTTTGATGACTTTGAGACAGATGACTTGGAGGACGAGACATATCTTCAGTCTGGGAAAGCTCACCCTCTGCGAAACGAAACGCATATCACAGATGCAGGTCCTTTTGGATACATTGATGGCTCCATCAAGGATAACAAAGCCTATCAGCAATATCAGTGGTTGAAGGAGGATCTTAAAAATGTTGATCGATGTAAAACACCGTGGGTTATCGTCATGGGTCATCGTCCTATGTACAGCTCCCACGACTCCAGCAATTATCATCTTCACCTTCGCGAGGCCTTTGAGGGATTGTTCTTGAAGAACAAGGTTGATTTGTACATCGCTGGGTAAGTTATCACCTCGAAATTTGTCAAGTATGCCTGGCTAACTGCTCATAGACACGTCCACTGGTATGAGCGTCTCAAGCCCATAAGAAACTGCGGAGTCGACACAAAGGCCATTATAGACGACAGTGAGAAGAATGGCATTTACAAGGTGAGGCCTGGACGCTCTATGGTTCATCTCATCAATGGCGCTGCTGGGAACATTGAAAGCCACGCTACCATCAATACGTCCTGGCCTTTACCCGACATAACGGCTCACCGTAACTTGACCAGCTTTGGCTTTTCCAAGTTGACCGTTTATAACGCCACAACCCTGTATTGGCAGTTCATCCAGGGTCGCGATGGATATGCGGGTGATAATCTTACTGTGTGGAAGAATGCATCTGAAACTTGCGAGGGCTACAGCTCCTACAGTTCGTCAGGCTCGTCAGGCTCGTCTTGCTCTTCTGAATGCTCTGGATCTGGTGTGCTGGCCTGGCTCTACTGCAATATCTATTGTGCCAGCTTCGGAGAACCACTCAAGGTTTAAACCAGGTACTTGTAGCTACACATGGTCGGCAAGTCATGTATGAGGCTATAATTCCGAAGATGTTAACCTTGTGACTATACTTTCCAGGTCTGATTTTTGTTGTGTTATCAAGTGTTGTGAATGAATGGCTCATCTAATTGGTCCATGCTATTCCAATTTGGCTAGCAAAATGAAAACTGGGTATTGTGGCGTGCACTTCTCCGAGGACAGCCTTAACGCTCGGATCTATTGACGTTAGTGCCGCGATACCTGGATCCTTTGAACAATAGCTCTCCTTTCTCTTGCTCAAAATAGGATTTATCTGCCAGAAGGAGGCTCCCATTGCCGGACTTGCCGTTGAAGACGATATGAACACACTTACTCCCCGAGATTCTTCACAGTCTCTGCCATTCTCTTCTCTCGTACCAGGTTCAATCGTCACTCGTTTATTGTTTCACCGACCCAGTCCCTCATTGTCTCTCATTCTTTTACCTGGACTTCAGAGTCTTGCAAGTCATATACCATGGTCTACGGCAAATCCCTCCTGCTGGCGTTGGTAGCCGCATCGGCTGTTGTCGCCAGTCCTTGCAAGCCCAGTACAACCGGCCCAGTCCTTAGCACTACCACAGCCGCAATTGAACAGACATCAACCACGGCAACTTCCGCCATTGGGGAGACCACGATTGTTGATACTACCATCGCGACCACTACAACAGAGGCTGAGACCACAACAACTAATGCCCCAACGACAACCAGTGCAGAGGCTGATGTCACGACTACTACCACAGTCGCAGAGACAACCACCACTGCCGCAGCTCCGACATCCTGCGGTATCTACGGCTACTTCACCGACGGCAATACGTTGCAGTACCTCACCAGCCCAGGAACAAAGGACAGCGCCAAAGATTGCTTGCAGGCCTGCGCTGATTATCCTGAGTGTGAGGTCGCCGACTACTACGACCTAGCCGCCAATGGATACGACCAGGGCACTTGCGAGTTCTGGAAGGGTACACTCAAGACTGACGGCCAACAAACTCCATACCAATGGTATCAAGTTTCCTGCTTGGCCAGTATGTAATTAGGTTGATACTTCTCTTCATTCATCTGAGTATCAAACAGATCTCACTTCAGAGTAACGTCCCTTCGTACTTTACAAGGAGCTTAATACATTCTTAAGATAAAGCTACCTGCTCAAAATGATATGCCAGCCTTGCAAACCGCTAAGACTTACCAACCCAAAGGACCAGATAAAATACACAGCAAGCCCAACTATGCTTTGCGATTTACAGCTTACTCTTTAGCCCCGCACTAGCAGCAAGAACAGCTCGCTGCTTCTCCCCTCCATGCTCAACCTTGACAGGAGCGTCGAAAACCGTAGCATCAGGCTTCTCCTTTCGGTCTTTGGTATCAATATATTCCCTCTCCCCCTCTCCAACATAAAGCTGTCTCGGCCTCCAGATCTTGACGCCCGACTTGTTCAGCATCATCTGTCTCCAGTGCGCCAACCAACCAACACATCGTGGAACCGCAAACAAGACAGGATAAAAGTCAAGCGGGAATCCCATGGCCTGGTAGATCAGTCCTGAGTAAAAGTCCACGTTAGGGTACAAGTTCCTGCTGCGCATGAATTCGCTCTTGCGCGCGTAGTCGGCGAGCGTGAGGGCAGTGTCGAGAAGCTTGTTTCGGCCAGTGACCTCGAAGACTTCTTCGGCGAGCTTGCGGATGGCTGTTGAGCGGGGATCCACGTTTTTGTAGACGCGGTGGCCGAAGCCTACGAGGACTCGCTCCCTTCTCTCAACAGCCTGCATGAAGGCGGGGACGTTTTCGGGTGATCCGATCTCAATGAGCATTCTGATGGCTGATTCAGAAGCTCCTCCGTGAGATGGGCCGTAGAGTGCCGCGCATCCCGCAGAAACAACGCTATAAGGATCGACCAGAGAACTTCCAACTTGCAGGACTGTGGCCGTAGAGCAGTTCACTTCGTGGTCGGCGTGGAGAATGAAGAGCTTGTCCAGGGCTTTAGCAAGAACAGGATGAGGTTGGTAATCTGGCTCAGATAGGTTGTCCAGAAGATAGAGGAAGTTTCCTGTGTATGACAAGCCTTGTGCAGGGCGGTTGAATGGTCGGCCCTGTCGCATTCTGTACGACGCAGCTGCCAATGTAGGAGCCTTTCCGAGAATTCGAAGAATCTGCTTGTCCAGCATCTTGAGAGATTCCATATTGCCCGACGCAGCGTTGGTATAAAGCTTCTGCCCTGCAAGCGAGGGATTAGCCTCCGGAGCAAACGCTCCGAGCGTAGCAAACGCCGCGCTCAACATGGACATTGGAAGAGAGTCGTAGCGGAACGACTTGAACATATTCTCGATATCGCTGTGAATATACGTGTGATGCATCACCTCTCCCTGCCATTCATCCTACTGCGCCTTGGTGGGAAGTTCTCCGTAGATGAGAAGATACGCCGACTCGAGAAAATTGCTCTTCTCGACTAGCTGTTCAATCGGATATCCGCGGTACCGAAGGACGCCGTCCAGGCCGTTGATGTATGTGATTTTGCTCTGCACGACAGCGGTGTTCATGTACGCGGGATCGTACACCCTAAGACCCTGCGTAGTCTCATCTTCTGGGCGATCATTACCAGGCTCAGCTTTGATCTTCTTGAATTCCGTTGCTGGGATGGAATTGTGAGTGATGGGGATCTCGTAGGTCTGGTTTGTTCTGTTATCCACGACCGTCAGCGTCTCGCGACGGTCCT
Organism: Fusarium bactridioides; assembly: GCA_013623355.1. Classification (NCBI taxonomy): domain Eukaryota; kingdom Fungi; phylum Ascomycota; class Sordariomycetes; order Hypocreales; family Nectriaceae; genus Fusarium; species Fusarium bactridioides. The sequence goes on along the minus strand of JACCKW010001143.1, from coordinate 7,634 downwards.
TGTTCTGAGACAGCACCATGATAAAAATAACACAAGATGAGCGAAAAAAGATGCAGTGCTTATGTCGAGTTGATGAGGATAAGCGATGAGTCTTTTGATCATTTGAACTGGTTTTCAGAAGCAAACGCGTCGATGACACGTCACGTGGATGCATACCTCGGCACGATAAGATAAGTGGAATTTGGCGAGACCGAGGTCTCAGAAAGGTTGGCGGCATTTGAAACGGGAGTGGGACGACATTGACGCTAACACCAGTGGTATTATTCTAGGGCATTTCACGATAGCAGACAAGTCACTTCTTGTCTCCTGTAACTGGGGAATTGCTCACTACCCTACAGACTGACATGAGATATTTAATAAAAACAGAATACGTTTACGTTACTTCAAGATAAATGGCTATTGAGTGTATCATCTACCTAATGCAAGATCGACTTACCAAATTATTTATTCCTGTCTTTGTTTTTAACATTTACCGGAATGAGTCGCCGCGGCGTACCCTCAGCAGACTCAACTTGGGTATTGACCATGCGAAAGAAACACCATTTTCGATTGGCTGAAGCTATCATGAGCAAAGACCCGCTGCCAAGGTCACGTGCTTATCGATTCATCGGCCCGGTAAAAGTACGGGGTAACAAGCCTCAACTGTAAATTATAACTAACTAGTTAACAACTTAGACAAAATACTAACTATATTCAGCAGGTAGTTACTATAGTGTAAAACTGATAATGTCTTCACTCCGTTTAATCGGCTTATGCGACATTTTCCTATTTCTTAGGATATAGGAAGGCAGAATTGATATATTGCAATAGGATAGATAATCCAGAGGGTTTATTACACCGTTTCAATAACCATTTCTTATCGTAACAATCTAATTAATAGCCCTGTTACGATCTCGCAACTTATCGGTACGCTTTCTGCCACAGGGATACTAACTAGGTGGCGTCCCTCCAACTCATGCTAGCGCAGTGGTCTAGAAGTCGAAGATAAGGAAATCATTCCACTGCTCAGGGGTAACGGTAAGGATTGCAAGACAGGGGACCCAGATATGCCTCTTGCGGTAGGGTATGTATATTTGCTCCCCGCCGCTGTTTGTCAGGTTGCCATTTGCCAACGCTCTCAACCATCGCAAACGGAACAATGGGCAACGGCCATATTGTGCTCACTCACGATGTCGAGGTTATCGAGATGAAAGACGTGGGCGTCGTTGGTACTTCGTGGGATGTCTCAACCAAACCTGCGGAGGAGCCTGCCAGTTGGTTCGAAGGCTTCCAGCGCGCCAAGCGCCGACGTGACAAGACCCATGACCATGGGTACTGTCCCAATCCGAAGCCTGTCGCAGAACTTGGACAGTACGATATCGCAGCGGCCAACGCCAAAACAGTAACAACACCCTTGGCAAGAGAGCTCAAGGGAAGACACCTTCAGATGATTGCATTTGGAGGCTCGATTGGCAAGTTCCTCAAACTTATGATTGGCAAGAAGGAGAAGGAATTCTAATAGAATATAGGAACTGGACTTTTCGTCGCTTCAGGTGCCGCCCTATTTAAAAGTGGTCCAGTAGGCCTGCTACTCGCCTATCTCGCGGTTGGCATCTTGCAATATTGCACTATGCAGTCGTTGTGCGAACTTTCAGTCATGTTCCCTGTTGCAGGATCGTTTACAGCTTTTTCCACTCGCTTCATTGACCCATCTTGGGGATTCGCTCTAGATGGATGTGAGTTCCCCTGTTCAACACCGCACCCCTCAAGTGAATACTGATATAATGCCATGACCCAGCTACTTTTTACAATGGCTGTTTGTTCTGCCCCTCGAAATAATCGCCGCCGTGCTTACTATCACCTACTGGAACGACTCCATACCCAAGGCCGTCTTCGTGACTATTTTTCTTGTTCTCATCCTCGGCATCAATCTTTCCAACATCAGGATCTACGGCGAGGCAGAGTTCATATTTTCTATCATCAAGGTCATTGCAGTCGTTGGCTTCATGTGGGTTTTTCTCTTGCAGTCATATGATAGTACAGTGCTCACATTGAAGATTTATTCAGTCTGCTAGGCATCGTTATTCATATCGGCGGCCCGCCACATAGCGGCTATATTGGCGGTCAATATTGGTCACACCCGGGCCCTTTCAACAACGGTTTCAAGGGCTTCAGCAGTGCATTAATGACGGCAGTCTTCTCCTATGGTGGTACCGAAATCGTCGGGCTTGCCGCGGCCGAGACGCGTAGCCCACTCAAGTCAATTCCCAACGCCATTAAGCATATCTTCTGGCGCATTGCCATCTTTTATCTCGTCACCATTTTGCTTATCGGACTACTTGTACCCTCCAACAATTCATCTCTTATCAATGGCAAGAGTTCTGCAGATGCATCCGCTAGTGCCTTCGTTATCGCCATCGAGAGCGCTGGCACGACCATTCTACCAAGCGTCATGAACAGTGTTATCCTTATCGCAGTCCTCTCCGTCGGTAATTCAGCAATTTATGCGTCTTCTCGCACACTTGCAGCTATGGCAGAGCTTTCACATGCACCTCGTGTGTTTACGTATGTCGATAAGAAAGGCCGACCACTTCTCTCGCTCTTGATCGCAGGGTGTTTCGGTCTTCTGGCCTATTTGGTTGACTTGGAAGCACACGATACAATTTTCCAATGGCTGCTCTCTATTAGCGCGTTTGGGATCCTCTTCGCGTGGACTAGCATCTGCTTCTGTCATATACGTCTTCGTATGGCTTGGATACATGCGTCCAGACCTATCGATCGCCTTCCATTTCGTTCAGCCGTCGGTGTTATCGGTTCTGGCTCACAATAGCAGGGTACGTGATGGTGATGGCCTTACACATGTGGGTGTCCATTTCACCTCTTCAGGCGTCAGGGGAGGAGATGAGCCTGCCGGACCGGGTACAATACTTTTTCCTCCGAACCATGGCTCTTCCAATCGTGGCCGTGCTCTTCATTTACCACAAAATTCGTTTTGGAACACACTTCATAAGTGTTGCTGAGATGGATTTGGAAACGGGGCGGCGATCATATCGATTCGATCTTGATCGAGAGCAGGATGCCGACGTGAGGCGTACTTGGCCGATCTGGAAGAATGTTTTTAACTACCTTTGTTAGATAATTAGAGCACTTAATCCTACAATATGAACCCATTTCTCATAAGCAAGTGTCTGAAAAGAAGAAGCTCTCCACGACCTACCTTCCCACAAGGCTAATTGATCCTTGACTACTCAATGTGGCCCGGCCGGAAGCCGTTGGTGGTATCGGTGTTAGTAATGGAGAAGCCTTGCGCCCGGCCATGAGGCAGCTATATGCGACGATCGCAAGCATCTGAAGCAACACGGGAAAAGGAACAGATATCATCCTTCATCAGCTCTGGGGAGATAACGGGCAGTAGATAAGGGGAGGTAGGGTCGATTATTGGTCTCGGCGGATACAATGAGAGAACATGTCAGCTAAAGCGCTTATCTGGGATCTCTCGAAATTGATTTCAGACCCCACCTAGTATCCCGGAATGTTTGGCGCTTTGGAGGGGAATAAAAAACGGCCCATCGACGGGCCAATCTTGGTGTAGTTGGGGTTGTTTATCCCCCCCCCCCGAGGGCGCCCTCGGCGGTCTCTAAGTCCAACCGGCCCGACAGTATTCAAGTTTGAAACTAAAGAATAGTATGTTTTTCTTAAATCTCCTTCTTGACATATAAACATCTCTAGTATCGCTTTCTAATTCCAATATTAACTTTCCTAAGCTTCCGTGTTGTTCCCTCAGTAGACTCAACCTTTGAATTAACCATACAGAAGGAATATCTTTTTATCAGCGTTGCTGCTATAATCTTCATCTCAACTTCTGCGGTATTACGCCCAACGCATGCTGCGGGACCGTGGCCAAATGGAATAAAAGATGTTCTTTGACGATCTGATAGGTTCTCCCATCGTTCAGGGCGAAAGTCATTAGCATCCTGGCCCCAAATATCTCTAGACCGGTGAATGGTATAGATTGGAACGCTGAGAACAGTGCCGGGAGGAAAGTAAAATGAGTCTAAGTGAGCTCCCCTGGATCCAGGAAGCACCTCTCGAGGGAGGCCGATCCCGAGGACACTGTGCAGACGCATTGTCTCGTTAAGCACAGCGTCTAGATATGGAAGAGCCCGGACATCTGCAAACGGCGTGACTGTTCCAGAAACATGGATGGAGTCAACCTCAGCTTGAAGCTTTTGCAGTGAAGAGGGCGACGTGGCAAGGTAGTACATCATGGCAGAAAGGGTGTTGCTGACGGTCTCAATGGCCGCCATAAACAAGGTCAAGGACTCAGAAGCAATCTCTTCGTATTTGAGCAACTCTCCGTGTTCATCACGCGCTCGGAGTAGGAGTGAGAGCCAATCGTCATGATTGTCTTGCGCTGCGGCCATGCGTTCCTTGACGTGAGCGGAAGTAACGCCGAGTAGGTTCTGTAGCCCATCCATTCCCTTATGGAAGAAGGGATCGGGCAAATGATGTGCATGCGGCTTCAACCAGGGTAAGACACCAAGAGTAGCGACGGCGGCACTCCTCTGCGCAAGACTGTTCATCATGGACACGTAGGACCCGGGCTTGTTGTCTACCTTGACCAGATCAGAGCCATTCTCAAGCATTCCGAATGGCTCGCTGAAGAGAAGATCACCAGTGATGTCAAACGACAAGTATCTAGTTGCAAGGTCAGTGTATGCCAGTTAAACAGTCGACATTTACTTACGTGAACCATCGCCTGCATTCAAGGTGCGCGAACCCATCAAACTGCGGCCCTTTGTCGATTATGTCGTCCCACTTACGGACCAGAAGCGCCACTTTATCGGCGATGGGTCCTTCGGCTGCACGAGACGACTTGGGGGCGAAGCTATGAGCGATATATCTTCTCTTGCGAGCATGTTGGGCGCGATTCCTCGCCGTGAAGATACTTCGGGTGAGAGAGATTGATGAATCGTACCAGGATCTTGGTGAGTGAGCAGAGAAAGACATGGCAAGGAAGTCATTTATGCAACTTACGACTTTTCCAAACCGTTCCCGTGGCCGTACACGAGATTGATGGCCCTTTCGTCAACGATGCTAACGTGGTTCGGCTGGATCCTGACCACAGGACCAAGTCGTTCATGCAGGTCATAGACAGTGTATGAACGTTTAGACTGGCGGCAAATATACAGGAGCCAAAGGTTTGAGAAGCGGGCTAGCAATGGGCCAGGGATCCTGCGCAGGTGTCTGTAGGTATAGAAGTAGGGAATGATGTAGTACACCAGGACACATATAAGAAGTGCCAAGAGTACCCATGGTGAGAGTAACAGAGAATCAGTAAACATTGTTCTGAGGATAACGAACGCATGTGCGAATGCGAGTGAGGGAGAATACAAGCCAAGTCGATATAATCAACTCGTATTAGTTATAAGAAACTTCTCGAATATGATGTGATTATGCGTGCCGAGGCCGCCGTTGCACATTAGAATGCTATACGAATGTCTCCACTAAACAAGGTAGCACCGGCAGCGTAATAACTCAGACAGAGTCGAGAAATATCATTTCTCGTTTCGAGCTAGCCACGGGAGTATCGCTAGTATCACGAAACCTGCCGGAATCAAGAAAATGTCTCCGGGGCCGTGAACCCGTGTTCGGTACTTCTTGACGCTGTGACGGAATATTGCGTATCACCGGACACGGCATGAATATCGCGGTGGATATAAGAGCCAGAATTAACTTTGTTCGGATGTTTTATTGCATCTATGTATGTCTGATGTCGTATGATTTCTTCAAGTTCTGTCTGCCGTAGTCGGTTGCAGCCGGCCTATTCATGCATACCGTAGATGAGGTGATACTAAACTGAGATCCACCAGCAGAAGTCTATCACAAGCCGGTTCATCACATATCAGTTTTACTTTCCATTTGCATTACAAGTCGGCGAGTATACAAGGTACAGTTTGACTTATGCCGGAGGCTGGAGCCACCGGCAATTTCCACTCCCATGGGTGAGTATCATGTGCTGAGGCTAAAGTATGTAACATTCTCGCCATAGGATCGGCGAAGATATGAAAATGGGCGAAAAGATATGGTGGCGTCGTGAAAATAGACTATGGTAACGTATATTCAAAACGAACCTCATGGTAAATTTGTCTATATAAGCTATTCTTCCAGAATGCAATAATAAGATTCAAGACTGTATAGTAACACATTTACAACCATATCATCAACTTGCTCCATATCTCAAACTCGAACACCGTTCGCCATGCCTTCTGCCATTGATAGTATCCCAATCGCCTCGATTGAGACAATCAACTACTCCGCTCTCGAAAGACGAAATGCGAAAGAAATTGAGAAGCTCATGGCTGCAAGCCGTACAGCTGGATTCTTCTACCTAGACTTTCAACATAGCGGTGCGGCTGGTCTACCCAAGAAGAAGAAAGATGTTCTCAAGGCCATGAAAGAATATTTCAGTCAGCCTAATGATATCAAGCAACTTGACAGCAAGGGCATTCCTACACGCGGGTAAGCAGACTGCAATTATGAATCAGTACGTGCTGATTAGACTTGAAGATATGTCAAAAAGGGCACCTTTACTGCCGTCGACCCCAATCGCCCTGATGAGTCTTTTGAACACCTTGCTGTAAGACATATCATCGGCTCGCTTGATCCATGACTGACTTTGAGACAGATTGGGACGCACGACCTGGGAACTAATCTGGCTTCCACGCTTCCGGCTCTGTTCAAGAAGGCTGGAACTCTCATCCCCGACTACGTAGCTCTTTGCGAGCGCGTAGTCGACGTTCTATTGGACTGCTACTCCCAGGCTCTAGGTGTCCCTGGCCAGTTCCTGCAGTATCACGACCATGAAAAATCATCCGATACCATCCTCGCCATGCTGAGCTATCCCGGAAGACTCACGCATCAAAAACATACCGATCTGGGGTCCTTGACTATTCTCTTCAGCGATGAGTGGGGACTCCAGGTTGTTGAGCCTAGTAACGGCAATTGGGAGTGGGTCGAGCCGCGGGAGAACGATGCCGTGATCAACGTCGGCGACGCTCTCCGTTTCCTCTCGGGCAAGACCTTGTACTCCTGTGTTCATCGGGTCGTGAGGGATGGTCGTGCTAGTGACGAGGGGCATAGATATTCTATCGCCTACCTCCTTCGTCCCGGGGACGACGTGTCCTTTGTGGATGCCGATGGGTCCAGGGTTACGGCTCAGTCCCTGGCGAGTATCAAGTACAGAGCCTATTCTGCGGATCATGCTGAGCAGGATAAGAACACAGTTCTGACCGGTGGAATGGAACAGGTTCTTGGTGTCCGTGCCTAGATCGGCCGATCAATAAGATCCCTCTTTTCTCTATTCTTCTTTCTCGATGCATAGTGAACCTAAATTGAGACGATGTAACTCTTGGACTAAGACCGAGTGGAGGTCACCGCAAGGGCCGAGCCTCCACTGTTTGTAGAGACTCCCTGGTCTTCTCACTGGCGGTGAATGAACTTAAATTAGACTTTAGTACTTCCGATTCGCAATCACGCGAGGCTCAAGGATTATGATTATTAACACAGTACCTAATAAGGCTAAGTTCTGTTCGCTAGGTTAAGCTCTTAGCTATAAGTCTTAACTATAAATAATATATCTAGCTTATAACTTA
>JACCKW010001140.1:0-31012 GCA_013623355.1 Fusarium bactridioides | reverse complement strand
CCTATAGGGCTTCTTAGTGCGTAGTAACTATAAGTAATTGGAAGAAAAATGTAAGGCGTATGTAATGTAAACGCTTCTTCTGTTTGGGTCGTAATAAGAAAATATAAGTTTTATAAATCTTATTTACTTTAGCTATAGTACTTATATATATATATTACCTTATTTTAATCCCTAGAAGGACTTTATATATAAAAAAAAAGGAATTACTAAATAATATTAATAAGATAATTAAAATTATAAAGGTATACCTAGCCTAGGTATACTATATATTGCTTTTTTAGGAAAAGGTAAATTATAAAAATCTAATATAAAGATAAGTTAGTTAGTAAGATAACTATACTAGTTAAAGAGTTATAAGAGGAAAAAGTTAGATAGGCTGGTAATATTAGGCAGAAAAGCTTATCTATTAGAGATTTAGTTATATTTAGGACTAGGTTTTTAGTTAAATAAAGCTTCATTAAGCTATAAAGGTTTTAAACACAAAGCCTGAAGACAGAGCTGGCACGCCGGCTGTCTCTTTACAACTTACGCCAAAAGGGCCACGAAACAAATATCAAAGAGCCTAACGACTTTCTTCAGTGGTCCATTCAACAAGCAAAGATGCTAGATGATCCGCAACATTCCCAACCCTACGCACTTGCTCGTCGTCTGATGATAGTCAATTTCTCCAGCATCCACACTAGCTCACTCGTTATTATGAATGCTCTTAACGATATCACAAAGAACCCAGAGCACATTGACGAGCTTGTGCGTGAGATCATCGAGGTCCTCGCCCACCATGGCGGGTGTTGGAGTAGGGGTGCCGTTGCCGATATGACGAAATTGGATTCTGCTATGCGCGAGTCTCAACGACTAAATAACGGCAACTTCATCACAGTCGTCCGCAAAGTGGTCCAACCAGATGGTATCACCACTCCCACTGGGTTGCATCTCCCTTATGGCACTATTCTGGGCGTTCCTGGTTACGGTATGCATCACGACGAGGACATCTACCCCAATCCGAACGACTATAATCCATTTCGATTCAGCGAGATAGGTGATGGCCAGTCGGAGAAGTCTTCAGGAAGAAGAACCAGGCATAGTTGGGTTACAACCAGTCCCGAGTATACGCCATTCGGCCACGGTCGATATGCGTGCCCGGGCCGTTTCTTTGCTTCAACAGAGCTTAAGATTTTACTGGCATACTTGATTTCTAACTATGATATTCTACCGTTAGCCCCACCGCCACAAAACTTATGGCGAGTGGCATCTCAGGTTGCTGGGCTAAAGCCTCGCTTCCGAGTTCGTCGAAAAAAGAGGGGGTAAAAATATTAGACTATATATTACATATTTAGGATTTATTAGTATCTATTAAAAACAACTTATAACCTATAACTAAAGAAATAAATATTATCCCTAGGTATTATTTATAAGTAATTTTACTAAAATTTAGCTCATGATTTCTTACAGTCAATAACGACTTATTCAGATGTCAATATCATGTATTAAAATCTCAAGCATACTCATCACCTTCCAATACTACCTGCTCCTACCAGTACTACCTCTCCCTGACAGAAACCGACGTTTTACAAATCTAGAAGCGACCAAGGTTACCTAAACAGCGTGGCCAGTTTACATGGGCTAACACCCGCATACAGCAGCGCCTGACAACCTATTTCTCCTTCGTCTCCTTCGTCTCCTTCATCTCCTTCTTGGACTTCTTCACCTTCTGCCCCTTGCTTCTCGTGTTGTTCTTTCTCTTGTTCATCCGGATCTCAAGGCCATTGATCTGTCTCGGGACACTATCCTCCCCGTGTGCTGTAGAGCAGGGGATGACAGACGGGTTGATCCATTGGTGTTCATCCATATTCGGGACGACAAAGCCCTCATACCCCCCTTCATCATCCTCTGCAACCAGAAGCAGGTTACGGTTGTTCTAGATACCTCCCCCCATTTTGATCGGATTGTGGTGAACGCATCGGATAGGGGGGTTCTTGGCAAGTTCCTTGGAGAAGCTGGCGTTGATGGCGTATATCTGTCTGTTCTCTTGTTCGGACCCCGGGGCCGCGTAGGCATTGAACCATTGTGGGCCCTTGTTGCCATCTAGCTTGTAGTAGTGGGTGCCAGATTGTTCATGGTTGATATACGACTGGGTTTGCTGGTGTCCAAAAGACTGTTCTTCCGCCGTAGGCGACGTCTTGGTGTGCAGCATCGTATACTGAGATGAAACAGCAGCGCGCATATCGGCAAGCGATTTGTGGACAGCTCCTAGGTCGATAAATGTTGCATCGGTGGTTGAAGTATAGGTACTGTTAGAAGAGTCCCTACGAACGAGCACCCCGGACACGGTTCGAGAAGCATCGTCCTGAATTAGAGGACTCGGTGCTTTCTTCTCAGACATGATGCGTATATCAGTTTGTATCTGATGCAGTGCTCTGGACTGAATCTGCTCTATGGCTAGACAAAGGTTGCTCTTCTGTCTTTCAAGTCTGACAAAGATATCAAGAAGGTCTTGTTCCTTGTAGAGAAAACCCCAAGTACGAAGGACTCGCCCCTTGCGCAACAAAGAGTTCAAGCAGTTGTTATTGATGATAAAAAGAAGAGCGTCGGTCTGCGTCCCGATTTCCGGGGTTTGAAGAAGGGGGTTCTCAGAGATGCTAGTAGAAAGGCTCTGAAGTTCTTGGAGCTGCTCATGATATCGTTTCAGCGTCGATGCTCCCCCTTTTATCTTTCTCATGACATCTATCAGAGAAAAGCATGCACCACCAAGCTGGCTCGCCGACGCCGCGACCCCAAGAATCTCTGCCATGATAGCCTCAACTTCGAAGACAAGGCAAGCGAAACCGTCGCAACAAATAGCGGTGAAGAGGTAAAGAAGCCGTGAATAGCTACATCGACAACGATGTCGTCGTCGAGTGGTGTGTCAGAATGCAGGAGAAATTATGGTTGTGCTAACGTGGCATAGGAATCAACCGCAGATTATGAGAATTGTGAAGGGTGCGACCAGAAAAGAAGGCCAAGATGTGAGTATGGCATCAAGTTTTAGGCATCATTGTGAAGAGGAATTGTGAAAAAGTGTGAAAGATGGACAGCAGAGCCTCATGTGTCAGACTGCGGTGAAACCTAAGGCACCTCGAGGGGGCGAAGCAGAGTAACACGGCAGAATAAGGCTACTGGTGTAGAGGTTTTGATACGTTGATCATAAGGCGGTCTGGAACTACAACCAGATATTCATGAGAGGGATGGGAGATCTTGGTGACAGTTGTGAAGATGAGACTTGCACTTTAAGGAGGTGGCGTCGTATCGAGTATTGATTTTCGTCGCAGGAGGGTAGATGGATGCTTGCAAGTATATGTCAAGTCTTGAAAAGTAAGGAGATAATTTCTTGGGGTGTTTCGGTGTCCATTAGCCTTCACGTGTGTTTCCAGCTTGGATTGGAATCAGTATCGGGAGTAAAAGTTGGTTATCGCAGTCGGCCGAGAACTCGCTTTCCACACATCGAAGCTATGGTAAATGATACCTAGTTTCTTGCTCTGGTTAACTCGTTAGCTCTACTCATTCGAATAAGATAGAAGTGATAATTTAGTATGAAAGAAGGAGTCAAAAAGGTAACCTTTTGGGGGCTGTTCGAAGGGGGAACTCGGCCACGTAGGGAACTCCACGTCAAAGATTCTCCGAAGGGGGACTGAACTTCTTTGAACTCGGCTTTCGAATCAGGCAAGTACTTAATACAGAGAGAGTGCCTGATCGAGTTGATCGTGTTGGTTCGGTTTGCTACGCCGCTGTTGGTTGACAACCTGTGTGACGTGACTGGTGTGGATGGATGACTTGGGAGGAAACGCGATCATAAAGATTCAAGAAGAATTGGGGAAACTGGATAGTCATCTACGAGATCGAGGAGGCAGTTTAATTCCCTCAGTTCTATCTTTGCTTAAGTTGAGCATTGTGATGAGTTTGTGACGCTGGAGAACAAAGGCAAGACATCTAGATGGCCAAGTCCGCAGGCTACAATCGTGATATCACCTACATACTATGCGCACGCCTCTCATGTGAATGTCTCAACATTACATATGTATGATTAATGGAAGGAACTTCCCTTAATAAATTATCAGAGTTCCTCGACTGTCGACATACGGCAATTGATGCATTGCTCTCGCAACTTGAGTTGCCTATTTAACAATAGGGGTCCGGAAGCGAAGATATTAATGTTTATGGGCAGTTTTAATCAATACAATATGATATAATAGACTACTTCGAGGCTTTGAGAAGGCCTCATATTACGATCTGGTCAGTGGTGTCAATGCTGTTGTTTTTGCCGAGTTTGGACAATTTTGAGGCCCCCAACATGCAGACCAGACAGGGGTGACCTGCATAGAGAGGGTGTCAAGCCCTCTCAAATCACGAGTCGGCTCACAATTAATCAGTCACATGCATAATTCATTTGTCCCTTGTGCCACCATCCAAACCAACCAGTGTGGCAATACGTCCGACCATACTTCATCATGGTGGGGATGGCTTCACGGGACGACAAAGCCCAATTTGTGGTCCATCCGACCATTATCAACAGCAACTGCGATCTCAAAGGTTCAACTACCCACATTGGCGCCACCTGTCCTGGAAATCAGAACAATGGAGACATATATAATATCACGAACAAGAACAAAACTATCCACCAATATCAATGTCCGGACCCCACAGCCCACTCGCCCAAGCAGGCATCGTCCCAGAACGCCAACTGTCGACGGTGTCGAGATAACCAGAAACTGGTAAACGCACTCCTCAAGTATCGTTTGGCAACCTTGCGACGGAAGAAAAGGTTCACCCGCCGGCGTCCCTGGATTATTGTGTAAGTGTGTTCTTGAATGGGGTCAAGTAACTTGACCTTTTAATGGAGGGGACAAGAAATAAACGATCGAAGTCTCGGGTTATTTGATACCGAAGCTATTTGGATGTTTCTGTCTTCCAATAAGGAGACGTTCCCCGAATATTGTCTCAGTGACTTCCACTGTACCATGCGCATCGTTGCTGATCAGAGGTCAGGCTCCTTGCTTCACGCCGCAAACATGCATGACACAGCAGTGGAACTTTCAGGCGGCTAGATCCCGTTCTCGTCGTTTCAGTCCGTGCCTCGCAAAAGAGCCATATAGTTGGCCGAGACAGTAGAAATACCCCGCAGCGGAATCACCATATCAACAACGAGCTTGTCGACATAAGCAATAATGCTTGGAATAGGATGGTTAAAAGAGGATGATTTGAATGGAGAGCTTAATGAGTGGTAAAAGTTGTTGTTTCTCTCCCTTATCGTTGGCGAAGGATCGTCTTTACTTCACAGTACATATCTAAATCTACAGTATAGCTGCTTAAGTATCTACATCAAGCATGCCTTATCAAGACGCCCTCTTGGCTGTAAATGTGTGTAAGAGCTGAAAGATTAATTGGTCAGAACTCATTTTTTGAGGCCAGTGGACACTGCATATATCACTCAGCCACGCCGTATTGATCTTTCAGCTGAACGTTTTGGGCTTTCGATCAAAGTCTGCACGTCATAGACTTCCTACTGCCCCTTTGACAGCTGCGGAGCTTTATCTATAGACATACCCCTGAGTGTTTCTTAGAAACATTATGTGAGTCAATTAGATCTCTCGTCCCCCTTTGTGTGACTCGTGCTCGATCGGGTGCACTATCGTCCAAGCGCTGTTCAAAGTCCGATATTTATTCCCGATCACTCCTTGCATACGGAGTACCAATAAGCCAGCTCGAGCTGATTTGTGGTCAGAAATGGGGGGTTACTAATTCTGGACCTACGAAATTCTTCATCTCAATCTGTGCTTCTTTTTTTCCTATTCCACGTAGCAAAATCTTGTATATCGAGCGTTTCCACCATCTTTATCCCAAGCATGTTTCTGTTGATATAATGATAAGTTTTTTCTAACCAAAAATTATGAAGATAGTGATTCTTGTTCTTTGTTCAGCTCTCTTTGGTGATTCTATTGGTGAGTTTTGCAGGGGTATAAAGAGGAGGTTGGTCAGTATGCGGGAGCTTCATGTTGTGCATAATAATCACTCGTCAAAAAACATAAATACGCCATTTTCTATTATTCATTAACCCTCCTGCGGAAGGCTCAGATTCTTATCATATCAAGACCTCATCGTAACCCACTTGTCAATATGGTAAGCCCCTCTGAAGCAGAACAGGAGGAGTCGGAAGCGGTGGAAGCTGAAAAAAGGAACGACGAACACGATGCACTTCCCAAGTACCTGAAGTGCAGTTATCTTGATGAAGTTGTCGGTAAAGAGATCCATAACTACTGGGGAAATCGAGTTTTGGAGCATACCAACTCCCATGGCTAAATACTGGCTCTCAAAGTCAGCAGTCCAAATGGCATTGACCGCTCTCAAGCCGACATGATGCACTATGCTGCAACGCATGGCATATTAGCACCCAGGGTTCGCGGAGTCTACGACATCATCACCAAACGACCCATTGCACGTGTCATGATTAGCGAGCGTGTACCTGGAGTGCCCCTTCTCGACGTATGGCAGAGCATGCCTCAAGCTGACCAGGCTTCCATCAAAGAGCAGCTTCGTGCTCAGATAAAACAAATGCGTACTTTGGTACAGCCGTACATAGGCCGTGTCGACAAGCAACCTACACGCAACATATACAATACCACTTTTGCTAGGCCCTGCGGTCCATTCGAGGATGAGGAAGCTTTTGATAATTGGTGTCTCGACAGACTTACCGGTGGCTCCCTTCAGCGCTGGAAATGGAAGAGAGTGCTAGAGCGGCAACGACGCAAATCTACCGGACGGTTTGTCCTTACGCATGGCGATCTATCACCGCGTAATATCATGGTTGACGGAAGTACCATCACAGGGATAATCGACTGGGAGCTGAGCGGGTTTTATCCTGAGTATGTGGAGTACGCTTTTGCTCTAGGCATTGGTCCTGGGATGGAGGAGTGGTGGAAGCCTGTCTTGAAGGAGATACTGGAGCCGTGCTCTTTAGAAATGGTCAAGTTCACGGGACTGATCGAGGAGAGAATGGGTTCTTACTAGACTATGAAACGCAGTCCTTGGTGGAATGCCAAGGCCAATGGAACTAACAACAAACAAGAATAAGAGAATCAAAAATACTGACTATATGGTCTTACTCTTTTGGTTTTTGGGCCCAGACAACCTTCTGCCAATAATAAGGATGCATAGTCCCCTGTCTCAACTCCCTTCTCAGCATCGATATATACACCTCAACCTCCTCTTTCGTCCAGCCCTCCACTGTGTTAGCCATGAACAACACATAACCCTCGATGTCCTGCTCAAGAGTAGCTTGTGCATATTTGCCAATTTCCTTCAGTTTGGAATTTTTTGGCCAACCTCCAATGGGAACCTATCAAAGAGGATATGTAAGTGCAGGCAAAGAGACCACTGGAAGAGAGCCACTTACCTTGAAATCACGTTCCTCAAGATTGACAAACCCGGCCTTTTCCATGGCATATCTCTGCACTCCATCCTCAACGATTGTGAACGAACGACCGATCTTCTTACCCCCTTGCACAAAGAACTTTCCCCACTGGTGCATGGCGCTCTTCTCAGTGATAGTCCCGTCATCGCAGTCCATTCTTGAGAGAGCCTCGTGGCTTTCAATATAGCCACCTGGCTTGAGACATCTATATGCTTCTTTGAAGAGCTGGTCCCAGTCGACGATGCTGCCGACCAGCCAGCGAAAGTGGATGTAGTCTTGCGAGTTGGGAGCAAACGTCCACTCTTGAGTGCAGTCTTCAATATCGCTACTGGAGTGTTAGGGTCGCTTGTGGGTATGGATAAGCTTCTTACAATCGCAGGTTGGGGGGGATCCAGCCCGGTTGAATTGGTGATACGTCAGTGCCTATGACCTGTGCGTCTGGGAAGCTATCTGCGAAATCGCTGTTGAAATCAGTTAATTCCAACCACTTAGTCGTTCAATCACAAACACTTACATAGCCCAGATGCCTGCAGGAGAGTGTCGTGTTAGCTTGAGTTTATCTAGAGGACAACTTTGGCGTAGTCTGGGTATAGCCTGAGCTCACTTGAGTAGCAACTGGCTTAGACTGCAACCTGTCCAACTGGCTCTCCGAAATTCACCTGTTCCAGTACCAATATCAATAGCATTCTATGAAAGTCAATAGGGCGCTCCATAGCTGACGGCAGCAACTAACCTTGATATCTTTGGGAATGGGCGCAAGATACAGCGCGCCGTCTAAAACCAGCGTCAAAACATGGTGACTGCACGTATCAGCACTCATCTCCGAACTACGCCTAGTAGACTTACTTGATGTCCATCGACTCATTCTGTTTCTCGTCATTTGTTCCCCTATTCTCATTAATCCCGCACCATAGAGTCTTCGGAAAACATACCAATACTGTGCATTTCCAATATCATGATGATAGGTTCTCCCATTGATATTCCTATACTGCAGGATACTCGACGTGATGGACGCCGTCGACTCGGCAGTATCATCTCCCAGAGCAGAATCCGTGTCACCTAACTCCTAGATTACCATTAGTGGCATGATCCTGACCAACACCGTCTCATACGAACCTCAGCTACCTCAGCCCAATGCCCAGGAGGAAGAAGACCAGAAACATCGGTGGTAGCCTGAGCTGGGTGAGAATTATTTTCTTCTGCCATTCTTGCACGGTTCGTTGGTCGTCTAGGAAGACAGCAGAGTGTGATTTCACTGTTGCGGTGTTTTTATCTGCTTATCCCTTGTGTACTGAACCAACACATTCAACATATCATGCCACGCTTTGCATTCCAGATGCGGTTCCAACACCCGGTTTGGTACGGCACAGCAGAAATATCCAGGGGCCAGTCCTATCGGGTCGTTTGATAAAGTTGCATTGCATGATAAATGGAGAACGATATCCCTACATGTGTCTGTTAGTTTGACAGACCAATTATATGCTGATTTTAAAAGCTCTGAACGTATCCCACACAGTCAAAGCACAAGTGTCGTGAGCGATTTTGAGACTGTTTCTGCGATTTAGCCATTCACGCATATTCCGTAAAAACATTCCTTTCCTCATATTGTATTCACAAATCTAACGTATTCTCTTTCAACCTCAAGATAATCTAGGCCATGAAGACTGTAAACAATCAAATCAAATAAAGGCTAACGCTCCTCATCTTGGGTATCGATCCAACCACTCAAACATCCGCCAACAAGTGACTTATCGTATCCCTCGTATGCTTAACAACCGACACACAATGAGGATCCTTATCATGCATCTGATGTGCCAGCCGATGACCTATACCCGGCGGTACATGACTCGTTCCTGAATGCCACAGGTTCTGTCTATCCTCCATCAACTGCAACATCGCCACGAATGACATGGAACTCGGATGCGCTGTACCAAAAAGCTCAGATTTAATAGCTTTATTCGCGATGCTTTTCCAGTCTTGAGGGTCCAAACTCAGTGAGAATCCTAACGCTTCGTTTTGCGATGTAGCCTCTAGCTTTTGGCCTTCAGTTATGCATAATTCTTTTGATTCCCCTGCATCCTGGGCTCGTTTCGTCTCGTCCTCAACTGACTTGACGATCTTTTTGTATCCTTCTGCCAAGGATATAATAAGCGTGTTGAGAAGTTGAGCATTCTGCATTGCCCATAGAAACTTTGTTGGACAAACCTGGCACTGTATGATCCCTGCTGCCGTGGTTGTTAAATGCCGCAGAACTGATAGCCGTGCTGTGAAGGGTAAATCATCTGCTTTTCGTACTTCTTCCAGTGACAGGTATAAGCTTGCGAGACAGGCGCAAGTCTGTTGGCCGGGATCAGATTCAAATGCCAATAACTTTGGGTCAACATTTGTCTCGTTGCTAAATCTGAGTCAGCTCAGCCATCAAGGTGACGATTCAGTCAACTCACCCAAGAGGTATCAGATCCAACGGAGCATCTTCAGACATGTGTTGGCACGGATCAAAGCTCCCTCTTCGTCCCATGTCACTTCCAGTGTCGCTCCCAATACTCATCGCCAAAGTCGACGGCGATGTCCTGCTCGCACTGCTCTCTTGGGCTTCATTCTCGGACGCTATCTTCCTCTTCTTAGGTCTTCCCATAGGCATACGAGCCGAGAACTTGCACGGCTCTCCAAGAGTAGAGCATCGTCCACAAGATGGATAGCTCCCGTCGCATTTGAGCTTCTTTTGTCCTTGCAGATTGATCAGCATGCGTAATATAGATTATGGACCCCAAGTGTAAGCGGGAAAGTTGCGCGGACATACTGCACTGATCACATGAAGCTCTCCTATTGGCAGGATCTTGTAGATCGGGGGACATTATGTAAAGGATATGAGAGAGAATTAGTACAACTTATATACAAAGACAGATCAAGAAATTGAGAGATGTTTAGTTGTAGGATTCAAAGACTCATCATCTTGTAAGCCCAGCAAGGAACAACCGGACGGATCTCATGTTAACGTGAGAGCGACAATCAGCGGATCCTACGACAAACTCCGCCCCGCCGCTCGAAACTCCCCGTAAGCTGTAAGAAAAGGAGACAGAGATGAATAACTTACTAGAGGTCTAATACACCCAGTGCAAAGTAATTACATTCTAAGGCAAGATTACAGGCATATAAAAGCATTCTCTGAGTATTCTTAGAAAGCTATGACCAATAAACTAACGTTTACGCCCAAATTGTGCAACCTCATATCGTTAGAGTCTGTCCAATATTCTGGACACCTAAACGCCGCTAAGAGATCCTGGACCGGAGCCCGGGACTTGCATATTCCGACAGAACCAACCATCGCAGGGGAAAAAATTATTTTTCCTTCGAGCTACTGATAAAGCCCCCACTATCATATCAAACTCAACTTTTTTGTTGCATCCCCATCCCATCTACAACTTTGCGACAACAATGGCGCCCTCAAAAGAAGTTGTCGCTGCCGGCGCTGCCGCTGTCACAGCAATTGACCCCGATCAGGTTCGTTCCTCCGAGAATCCAATGGTACAACACATCTAACAAGTTGTTTGTAGACCTTGAAAGCTTCCAAGGCTCTTCTCGCACACATCAAGAAGGCTGCCAAGCAAAAGGCCGCCGAGTCTGAAAAGCGCAATCTCCTCGACGACGATGAAGACCCTACTACAACCCCCATCTGGCTCAACTTGACGACCAAGCGCCACATCGTCGACAAGGCGCGTCTGCAGCCCGGAAAGATCTCCCTTCCTCACTCGCTCAATAATGAAGAGACCACCATCTGCCTCATCACCGCCGAGCCCCAGCGCGCCTACAAGAACATTGTCGCCTCTGAGGACTTCCCCGCTGAGCTGGGCAAGCGCATCACTCGTGTCATCGACTACGGAAAGCTCAAGGCCAAGTACAGCCAGTACGAGGCGCAGAGGAAGCTCTTCGCCCAGGCGGATATCTTCCTTGGTGACGACCGCATCATTAACAGATTACCCAAGATTTTGGGAAAGACCTTTTACAAGACAACGCAGAAGCGACCTGTCCCTGTTAACCTGCAGGCCAAGGCTCCCAAGGTCGATGGAAAGCGACAGAAGCGTGTCAAGACTGAGGGTTCCGTCAACGCAGGCACACCCGCCGAGATCGCCAAGGAGGTTCAGAAGGCCGTCGACTCTGCATTCGTCAGCCTGACCCCTTCGACAAACACCTCGATCCGAATTGGATACTCTGGTTGGACCGCCGAGCAGATCGCCGAGAACGTCGATGCCGTTGTCACTGGCATGATCGAGAAGTGGATTCCTCAGAAGTGGCGTAACATGAAGAGCATCTACATCAAGGGTCCCGAGACCACCGCCCTTCCCATCTGGTTGACCGATGAGCTCTGGGTTGACGAGAAGGATGTCATTACCGAGGGCGAGGCCGCCAAGGGTGAGAAGCCCAACATCGGAAAGAAGCGCAAGTCTCTCGACAACACCGACGAGGCTGAGACTCCCGTCGCCCCTACGAAGAAGGCCAAGAAGCAGAAGCAGCTCCCAGAGGCTGACGACGGCAAGCTCGATAAGCAAATCTCGGACCGCAAGTCTCGGTTGAGAAAGCAAAAGGCATCGGCCAGCAAGGCCATTGACAACTAAAACGTGCAATTCAAGGCATCGGTGTTGAGGCGTTCGTTGAAGGGCGGAAAACCCACAGAATAGAATTGTAGCTATAATTGCATTAACAATACAATACAATATTGATGGTTTACGCATGTCTTGCGCCTTGTTTGAAACAATTTGACCTGATCACAAGATAGAATCAGGGGTACTTGCAGGAGGATGAAACGCCTGTCTAACCCACGCCCGCCGTAGAGCTTTCAGAAAGAGATCTGTCTCAAAGGGCCGGTTCTGCTAGTAATTGAGATGATTTCAGTGCATAGTAGGGACGACGCACATATGGACGAGGCATGGCAGGGGTATAACAGTCTGCAGAATAACTATAATAATAAAACTAGTAATTGACTCAAACCAACTCCAACTGATCCCGGGGGCCTTCGATTTCTGACTCAAAGGTTCGTCTCCATGGGCCGCAGTACTTGGTGATGGCCTCGCGTAATAGCTCAGAGAGGTTTTCGAGGTGTTTGCCAGGGGCACTTTCAAATTTGAGACCACCGTTGCGATCAAGCTCGCGAAGGCCGAGCCAATCCTCCTGATAAAGCTCGCGAGCTCGAAGAGGGATAACTTGTGTGCCATTGACCTCCTCGAACCACGAAGATTCTTTCGGGATAACAAGATCATCCTCCTCAAACATCCACATGACCAAGTTGGTCAACTTGCTCAGATTCGCCTTGTATTTTTGGTTTTTCAACTCGCACTCGTTGTTGATGTCGGCTAGGTAGTTGGAATTCTCGAGGTATTTGTTGTAATCGTCTTCGGTTGCTGGGTTGCGGTAGTATTGCGCGGGGACGAGGGCTGACTGTACAGCTTTGCTCCAGGTACCGAGTCTCATGAGAGTCATAGCTCCCTTGCAGAGCCAGTCGGTAGCGCCGCAGGCTCTGAAGTCGATGATGCCATTGTGTTGGCTGCCAAATGTGATGAGACTGCGTACTTGTGGCCAGTTACAGCGCTCGACATAACCGCGGAGGAACTGTCCGCCCTGGGAGATACCGATGGCATCAATAGCGGGCGCGGTGGACAGAATGGGGTGCTTGGCGAGTTCTTCGCAAACCTTGCTGACTTGGTCCGAGACATTTCCCTTAAAAGTGGCCATTTGATCCTGACTGGGATCTTCTTCGATGGCGATGATATGAACAAATGTTCCGGGGTGGATGTCTTGAGCGAGAGCTTCGATGCTCTTCATTCCGTCGCTGTTGAATTGATCACCAAGGCCGTGCCAAACAACAATAGGTAATGGGTCATCGGATAAGTCATCCTTTGTGTGAATAGGTGCAGAAGGGGAAGCATGGCCCTGCCCGGCCAAGCCGATGGCCAACCCAAGCCGGAGCAAGGATGGGGCAAGCATGATGGTGATAGTGGAGATGAGGATGGAGATCTATGTAGCTGACTGCCGCCTATAAGGTCAAGCGTCAGGATGCGAGCACGGTGATGAATGAGAACGCGATATATCCCCCTCTCAAAGTAGATGGAGATGATCGAGATGACGATGGAGATGAAGGTCCCTTTGGAGCCGAAATAGCACCCTCTTATGTATTCCTGTGGGTCCTACCCCAGTATTGATGTGGGTCCTAAATGACAAAAAGACTTAGGTAACTTTAGCCTAAGTTAGGGCACTCTTCACTAAGTTCATTTTAGTACCCTCTCCTAAAGTCGCATGTTTTCTCGCTCCCCGATGGCTACAGACGTCAGCTATGACCCCTCCACTTTCCGCTGAGGTTCGAGTACAACTCCTAATGTTACATCAGGGTGCCAGAATAAACTGGTCCAAAATATGCTAAATTTGCCCAAGTCTTTTCAGTACTTAGGCTAAAGGGCCCTAAATCTTCTTGCCTCCCCTTGGGGACCTTGAGAAGGTTGGCGGACGTGGATAAAGTATATCATTAATGAGGTAATTATTGAGGGTATATATTGGCTATAAGAAAATGAAGGCTAAATCTTTCTGAAGGTAATGTCTATTTGTGCCGAATTGCCCACCAAGGTAGGTACCTCGATCTACTCCGTACCTTAACTACCTGAGGTGGCCGAGATGCCTATCATCACCGGCAGAAACGAACCGGGATGTCTGGCCTTATATCCAAACGTCTTGAACTCCATCATCAAGATAAGATAGTCACGACAACTCTTTATAAGTGCTTTGTGCCTTTAAAATACTGGCCTTATACCCTTGTATTATGTTTATAAACATATCGTGCTCGGGCAGTGAAATGTTTACTGTCGACAGTGTATTCAGCTGAGGCTTGTGATTAACTGCGCCACAGTCGCCAGCTTCAGCCACTTCGCAATTGCTCTGCATCATGACAACTGAAGTAATTTTGAGTCTACGCGACAACAGGCATCATCGCCGTTACTTTCATGAGACTTCTGCGACTTTTATATCCCTAATTCATACTGAGCATCCGTAATTGAACCCGGCAAAACTTGCGTGTTACAACGCCAACGACGAGGCCCACTTGTTCCAATTTATCGACCATTCTATTCTGACACCGAACAAACGAACTGCAAACTTGCGGCAACAATCATATATACATCATCTCTCCGCTCCAATGACAACCTCAAATAATGGTCCGTCCGCGGCCACAAACGGCGACGCTATACCCAAGATCGGACCCCATCCAGGCACAATCACCAGTTCGAACCAATACACATCAGAGCTCAAGCTGCGACGTATGCTCAAGGACCACGGCTGCGATCCAGCAAGACAGGATAACTACCGTCTTCAAGGTGTGCAGCTGATTGAGAACGTGAGAGATTATCTACAACTGTACGTCGGGTCTTTCTACGGGAGGACGTGGGCATTAGATACTGATGAAGCAACAGACCTGTGAGAACATTCGATACGGCCTGCACGTATTTCCACAAATTTCGACTCAACTTTAGAGACGTCGAGTACAACTATCAAGACGCTGCACTAGCATCGCTATTCCTCGCGTGTAAGGTGGAGGATACTATCAAGAAGTCAAAGGATATTCTCGCGGCGGCATATAACGTGAAGAACCCCGAGAAATGCGTCTCACCCGATGACAAGGCAAGTCCAACGAACAGCAAACACAGCTCCGTACTAACCCTCTTAGATGTTCGATGGCCCCAGCAGAATCATCGTCTGCCTCGAACGTTGCATCCTCGAAACAATCGGCTTCGACTTCCGCACACGCTACCCCCAAAAACTCCTCGTGAAAGTCGTCCGCGACATCTTTGGCAAAGATCATGGAAAACCCTTCTTCGAGACCGCATACGCAATGTGCATCGACATGTACAAGACCTTTGTACCCATCAAGCGCACAACGTTCTCCATGGTCATGGCAGTTGTGGAGCTCACAGCCCTCATGACAGGACAGCACGTTGACAGAGTTCGAGAGTACGCAAAGACGAAGCGTCAGTACGACTGGGGTTCTGTTATGGAGACCATGCTTGATATACTAGATCTATACGTTCAGCATGGTAAATCTACCAAAGTCGGGGCCCAGTTTGATCAGAATATGATCATCGACATCAAGATTCGGCTTAACAACGATCTTGACAAGGCGTTCAAACCTCGATATCTGTACTACTGCTCCCGGTGCGAAGCCGAAGACCCCCAACCTTTTACACCTGCATCAGCGACATCACCCGCGATATCAACGTCGTGGCCAGGCGATGCATCTGGAAAACGAACGGTGAAGGGGCAAGAGGGGACGTTGCGTTTTGTGTTTGAGCCCGAGGCTGCAGTGAGTGAAAAGGAGATTACTGAAGCGTTCTTTAAGGAAGAATTCGAAGAGTATGAAGTCGAGGTTGAAGAGCCGGTGCCTCCGCCGCCGAGGGAGGGTAGAGGGGGTTATCATGGGCATAGGGAGAGGGGGGATCATAGAAGGGGAGGACCGTATGGGGGATATCGAGGGGATAGGCATTACAGAGGAAGGGGTAGACACTACTGAGGCTAGTCACGCACAAGGACACTTCTATTCGAGATACCCATTCCTATTGCCATGGTAGCATAATACTCTAATCACACTCATGGTCTTACATCCAATCGTCCATTCAGTCATATACATGGATATCATCAACCTAAGCCTTCTTCTCTCCCTTGACCTCCCTATGATCCCCGATCAACAAATCCTCCCCCGACGGTCCACTCGACTTGACACCCTCGAACTCCCCTCCATCCTTCTTCACATCCGTCTCCTCGACACTCTTGAGACTACTCGCCTTACTAACATCCGCGCTCGCAGGGCTCTGAACCCTAAGGCCCAAATCTTTCTGATTGTCCGGATCTTCCATATTCGCACCCTTCCAATCCGCCGGCCGAACCTGTGGCACGGGCTGTCCCTCTTCTGGCTCGAGGACTTCTTCAGGGAGGGCGTCAGTGCCGGCGACGCGCCATACTACGGCGATTCGATCAAACGCTCGTGAGCCTTTGCGGCTGGATCCTTTGATCCCGTCCATTGCGTCCCATTCAATGCTGAAGACGCCGCTATCAAGGGCCTTGCCGTCTCGTTCGGGGCCTTGGCCTTCAAAGAACGTGTTGAACCACACGTGTGCGACGGCTGTTACCATGGTTAGGCCCATGCTCTTGGGGGTCTTGTTACGACGCTCGACTGAGATGTTGACATCGCTATTGGGGATGCGGATAGGGGCCTTGGGTCTTAGAATAACCGCCATACCGCCTGGTTCTTCCTCCGAGTTTGCTTCCGTAACATCGGTCTTTGACGATGTAGCAGAGTCATTCTTGGTTCTTTCAACACCCTTATGGGACCCTGCGGGCGAGACTTTGTGAAGCATCTCTGTGCCCTTTCCTTTGATAGTTTTCGCCTTGCCAACATGCTCCTTCTCCTCAGTTACTGATGTTGGCGTTTCACCTGGGTTTGTTGCCTCAGAAAAGTGTGCTTCGTCAGGGGCTTTCTCCTTTGGCTTGGTGACCGAGTAACCGGCCATTTCCCATATCATATCGCTAATACCACTCTCTTCGGGTGCTTCAGGATCAACAACCACACGCTCTTCCTTCTTGAATGTGTGGAAAACGTCGATCTTCTTGCCCTCGTCTGCAAAACCTTCGATATCAACCTTGACGCCGTTGCGCAAACCCCAGACGTGAATCTCAGGGATCTCGATGGGTCGGTCGGTGTATTTCTTGCCACCTCTTGTCCAGCGCTCAACATAGCTGATCCAGCGCAATTGTGAAGGGATCGAAATACCAGCGCCAAATCTCGGTCGCATCCGTCGTTCCGTGAAGCGCGCAAGAGCATCTTCAGGTTTCCAGCCCTCCTCTGCGATGAGATAGCTGCAGCTCACTGTACCGCTTCGTCCCTTGCCGGCTTTGCAGTGAACCACCACCACTCTCTTGTCGCGCTTTTCCTTCCTTTGCGCCTCAGTAACAGCATCTTTGCCAGAAGACATGGGTCTTCCGTCGCCCGTCACTACACCACCGCCTAATTCTCCGCCATGTAACCAATTGCGCATACTCGCCATGATCATGGGCACGAGTCTGAATGGAGGAGGGTGATGATCAGGCCATGGGTAATGTCTCACGCGGCCATATACAGATTCATCAGGATAGCCTGTTCCTTCGGCGCGGAACTCCCATATGGCCCAATCTTCACCGTGTTTCGAATCGAGGAATTTGACGAGTTGGTCGAGAGGGTTTCGATATGCGAGCTGGGGATATGTTTCTGAAGGACCGGAGCTAAGAAGTCAGCTGTTAGTAGAGTCGCCAGAAAACGAGACGGCTTCAAAGGGACCTGTTGCGATACCACTCCTCCGGGAAAATGCTGCCAATTGCTAGACTTACGTCGCGATGATATGGTCTGTAACATAGCACAAATCCAAGCCAGCCTCAGGATGCCGAGCTCGCGGCCCCGCGACAATCTGTCGCAAGATCGAAGCCATCACCAGCAGCGGTCGTAACGTTGTAGAGGTCCCTTGATAGTGTTCAAAATAATCAACTACAATTTGGTTCGGCTGAAAGTGGTCGTTAAATGAGGCGATGGGTTTGGGATGAACAGAACAGGCTGAGGCCGCCTGGTCAAAAGATCCATACGTAACTTGCCTGGCGACGTCATCTCTTGCGCCCCCACCAAGGGCCCTGATCTTTATCGGGCTTTGATATCATCGCCAGCACATGAAGAAATTGCTGCAACGAGATGAGATGCTTACCATGACAAGATTTGACAGGGAATACAGCTAAATAGAAGCTTCGTTCTTTGTTGAGAATTATGACAGGGACCAAGTCGGGCCTTAAGCCATCCAATACTCTCAATGTCTTCTTGTCTGGGAACGCACCATACTTCGATGCCAAGTTCACAGCCAAGTCTTTCACAGAAACACCAATTACAGATCAAGAAAGCTATACTTGAGCAATGAACAATTAATCATGCTGCAAATCACTTCAGCAACAGCACAAGTCATGATCAAACCTGAAATTCGAATACAATAAAGCTAACACCAGGAAATCCATACCCATCCATCCAGTCTCCTTCGTTAGCTTCCCCATCATTCCCATGGGCACTTCCATTTCCTCCTCAACACCTCGTGCACCAAGTCGATATGCTCGGCCCACAAAGGCCCCTCCGCGTGCGCGTGAGAACAGTCGCCAGAAAAGTTCTCCAAGTATAGGAATAAAAAATACAGTCACGAGGCCAAGCCTCTTTTCCACGTTCCTATGGTTGTGCAGCTATACTCGCTACACCCATGTTCTTTAGCCAGTCTGAAATCGTCGTCGCGTTAACTGCAGAGCAGCTAGTTCCAATCGTAGCGTCATGGCGTTTCTATCTTGTCTGGTTCCGCTATGCCTCAATTCATATCCATTCAGTATAATCAAGTCAGACTGACTTGAAGCTGCGTATCGTAATGTCGGGCTTATGTGGTCTTCTTGGCAGGGCCGCCAATGTACTTTCTGACGTCAGTAGCATCGTGGAACTGCTTGCCAGCCTCCTTGACAGCGCCCCAGACCTGTCTCGCGGCAGGGGGAGTACCCTGAGCACTAACGAGGGAGTCGACACGGGCACCGAGCTGGCGGAAAGCGCTCTGGACATGCTGGCTCTGGGTGTAACGAGCACGGAGGAAAGCAGTGTAGAGAACAATGAGGATCCAAGATCGACGCTGGAAGAGAATAGCGGAGAAAAGAATACGTCCCCACAGACCGATCTCAAGGCAGGAGACGATGGCCATGGAAGAATCATAGTACTCCTTGACGAAAGCGCCAATCTGATTAGCAAGAGGGCTGTTGACAGCTTGACGGCTAGGAGAAGCACCGTCAGCAGCCTCAGGCGCAGGCTTGGGCGCAAGGACCACGGGGATGAGGTTGGCACGGGTATAGGTGGCAACGTGGAAGACCGAGTAGATTGTGTAAGGGATCAAGGCGAGGGGGTACTGGGGAGAGAAAAGCCACACGAGGGCCATGGCTTTTGGAGGTCAGCAAGGTTGCGTGGATCTAGCAAGATATGCTGCAGAAGCTCTTACCAAGATACTGGATGTTCTCGTCACTAAGGAGATCCATAGGAGTGGTAGCAGGTCGGGCGCTAGTCTTTGCGCGAGCGCGCATGGTCTTGTAGACGACAATGCCATAGGTGACAGCGGCAGCGATAAAGGCAGTGCGGTAGGACAGCTGGGCCATGCGGGTGTAGTAGTTCATTCGAATCCAGGATAAGAAATATCGGCCCGTTGTAAGGATCAGGGTGAGATGTCTATAGTCAGAAGAGCTTTGTCAGTCACAGATCTCGCTATTTGTTGGTGATGTGAGCTCCAAAGAGAGGGAGGCTGAGGATCCAAAACAGCTATCGTGGCCATTTCGTCGCACCGAGGCAGAGCGGGACAAAGGTGAAGTTCATGACAAGACGTACCCGACAAACCAACCGACTAGAAGAAACACCAAGTTAGCAATGCGATTCCATTACAATGTCTGCGCGCAAGGTCGCATCTCAAGATACCACGTACACTGGAGGGTCTTGGCAAGGGCCAGAAGCCTCTCCTGGAGAGGAAGGTTGGGGTTCGGCGGGGGAGCCATTGCGTCTACAGATAAGAGAGTCGAGAAATGAT
Source organism: Fusarium bactridioides (assembly GCA_013623355.1). Taxonomy (NCBI): domain Eukaryota; kingdom Fungi; phylum Ascomycota; class Sordariomycetes; order Hypocreales; family Nectriaceae; genus Fusarium; species Fusarium bactridioides. The sequence goes on along the minus strand of JACCKW010001140.1, from coordinate 10,930 downwards.
GCGATCTAGTATAGTTTTCAAGGGACAGAGCGTGCGCGATGGTCGTTGAGGACGGGCTGATGCTATTATTGAGAGTCGAAGATGCTGCTGATGAATGACGATGTCGTAAGGAAGAGAAGACAAGTTGTGGGCTTTGGCTTTTGGAAGTGGGTAAGAATCAAGGCAGGGGAGAGAGTGATGGAATGGACTGTGGCAGTGACGGAGCCCGCCCCCGCTTTGGATTGAGGTGCTCCAAGCTCCAGGGCTCAGGACAGGTTTCAGCGATCGGTTTCCAGCGCGGTTCAGCAGCTGAGGCGCTAAAACGGCTGCCTATCTTTTGAGGGGGGGAAGAAATGACCGGGGGCTGGGCGCTATCTAGGACCCGACGGGAGGGAGCTCGAGGTGGGGAGAAGGACAAAGAGGCTGGTAAGGGAGTTTGTCTGAGACTGTGAAAATAAGGAAATTAATATTGATTGTGGTTTCGTAGAGTCGCACCGAGTGTTCAGGTCGTGTTTGATAGGTTTGTCCTTTGATGTATCCATTGGTTGTACACGACACCAACTGAAACGCTTGTCCAAGCTTATCGAGAGGTGGTGATGGCTTCGATGACGACAATTGAGTTGTTTGAAAGCACGTGAAGGCGGCACTAGTCGGAGAACTTTCCTGGAATACAACCCGCCACAGCATAATTTTTTCTCCCTACGAACTCGTGCTGTATTATGAGCTACCTCTTGGCTTTTATGCGTCGATGTCATCTAATGTCCGAAGCGATGTCTTATTCAATTCTCATCGTCATTCGAACAAAGAGCTTCAATAAGCTGATTTTCGAGCTTTGACTTTCGTCATCGCCTGTTGCCAGCTTTTACCAAGGCCCAGGCCCCTGCATAGCTGAACCGCGCGAACCGTATCTCAGCCAATGAGAGCTGGACATTTCCAATGGGTGGGTGGAACTTGAATCGGCTTGTGAGCGGCTAAAATCTCCATTGTAGACTTCACGACGACATCGTTCAGATATCTAAGAACTCCATGGGAAACGGGACGAACTTCGAAAGATAGCTTGAGTCTTATTTGGGTATTTCGGCCGTATGAGGACATGATGTGGCTTTGCTGTTGGTATCGTGTTTACACGTTGTGCTCTAAGATGGAGGAGTTACCCTGCACCATTTATAGATGTTTCGTGGCTAGGCGGGAGCTTACTCGCAATTGACAACTCTTTCTCAATAAACTCAAACACGACAACTACTCCATGAGAAAGACATCTTCAATACCAAGAAGATTCATCCGCGTGTAGAAAAACTGCTCAAGTCTTGTGCAAGGCACGTCCGAGTATGAGCAGCAAGCCATCAACTTTGTTTGTGTAGTGACATTTTATTAGAATGCTGCATTGAAGGGCCAACCCTAGTTGTAGAGAAAACTCTGGTCTATGGTTGCCTCTTAAATTATATATCAGAGCCTCTTTGAGTTGATTGGCTCATATTAACATTTCAACAAGCTATTATGCTCCAGTTGGAGCCTCGAAGCTTATGTATGCGCCGAGGGGAAGTACCCTTGATACTCTGTTTTATCTCCATATAGTTTGAGGTTATCATTCACATGAATGAGGCCATGGAGAACTTGTCAACGTTGCGACCACATCTTCAAGTTGCATCTTCCCTTCTCCATCGTCCACATATTCCGTTTGGTGTTGCTGATTGCTCGCAGACGACAGCTTTCTTGGTCACTCATTGTCAATACCAACACGCATGCCTTCGCAAGGACGAGACATCTGCAAACAAAGTTGTAGGCTGCGAAGATTTTATGGGTCGAGATCTCCTCACATGCTCACGTTGTGATGCTTTGCCAAACGTTGTTTCTGTTGACCACTTAGGGGAGTCGGAGGCTGCGACGACACTAGGCATTGGTGATGGCAGGAGTCGGGTTAAACTTAACTTGAGACTGGATTAGGTATTCTCTCTTTCTTAACCTGGGTATTTATTACGACGCCTGCCCTGGCCATAGCTTCCATTGCCGTCATATCTCAGGAAGGTGACACTCAGTAAAGTTACTACTTCTTCTCCAAACAACACACCAAGTCACTTCGACTCTACAACTCTCAACATTGATCAAGGCTACAGAGATAGCTATATCTTCTTTACTTCATCACTTGCTTGTACCAGAACATATACACGAGTAGTCTACCACAATGGAACCTCTCAAACGCGAGATGTGCTATGAGCTTCTCGTCAAAACTCCCGGGCTATCATTCCCCGGCCCCTCGACCACTGAAGCAGCCGAGTTCTCAAAAAGCTGTAAAACAGTCTTTGGCGGCCCAGCTCCACGACCACACATGACCAAAGTGGAGGCAGAAGACAAAATCTGCGAGTTCTTAACCGAATGCGAGAACCACTTCCACAGACTCACCATGTGTCCCATACACAATATCTCCGCGCGACCATGCGCATGCCCGGAGAAGTCGGCTAAGTACTACTACCATATTGCTAGTAGTCTCCAGGGATCTTGGGGATGGCCTATTGATCCCTATTGCATTAGATCCATAGTCGAAGCAACCTTGTGCGCTCGAATCGAGGTCATCAAGAAGAATGGTGGTATCCAGAACGACATAAATGGGGCAAACAACCTCATCTTACTCAACGTTCACATCCTTCTCTGCAACTTTGCCTCTTTCAAACACACTCATTCTTATGCTCCTGTGCAAACTCTGTGCTGGACTGTCAATGGTGCTCTTGAGTCGCAACAAGAAGCTACAAAGAGGAAGAAAACGCTTCTCAAGCAACGAGAGGTTAAGAAACTCAAGTCTGCTTCGGGTGCTGGAAGTCTTCCTGCGGCAGATGCGGCTGTCGCTAAGGAAAGGTTCGTAATACTTTCGATCTGTTGTAGCTGTAAGCTGACCATCAAAGGAAACAATGAATGGCTGGCCTCAGGGAAGAAGAAAATGTAAGACTTTAGAAGAAGAGGCCAAAAAACTTAGAAGAGATCCCCCTAAGGTTGGGCTAAACTCTTCAAGTCTTTTGATCACATAGGTAGAATAAAGATCCTGAGTTTTCTTGCCTTCCCCTGGCCGGCGCTACGAGGCCTCGACTTTTGCAACGAACCTGAGAGTTACACGCCAGATTGTCTTGGCCACTACAGGATCACCTTGATGATGCAGCTACAGCAATCTGCTGCCACATACGACCATAGCTCTTGGAGAATACGGGATCCCGTCTGCTCTCCCATCGTCAAGCCGAGAAGCGGTGAATTAGTACTCAGGTCGGTGACGACTGGGGAATCCTCACTGTTGTATGTTTTGCTGATGTTTTCCATTTTTGCTAGATGTGGTTATGAATTGATGTATGTTAGATGCTCTCAGTGCTGTCGCCTGGCGGCCCAGGGTATACAGGTATGATACCGGTGAAGCGCCTGAGGAACAAGCCATATTAACGTATAAGGTACTCAAGTGTAGAAGCGTAAGGTAGGAGATTGATTGGAAACTCTGACTGTTGGTAGTGTATCAGTGATAGGCTGATAGCTCTCTATAAAGTCAATGGATTGAGAGATTTAGGATGGTAGCCAATCGGAGGGGAATGGTGTTGATCACTTTCGCCATAAGTCCTCATACGTAATGATCCATTTAGACCTTCCGGGGCATCGAAGCCTCTACTATAGAAACGGTCTAACAACTTGATGTCAACTGAGGGTAATACCCCGGAGCATGGGTTCTGATGCGCTCGCTGATCAAAGGATTCCCCCATGCGCAAGAATGCCCATCAGCCACGAATGTCAGCTTCACACCCTAGACACCACATCCATCAAACGGGCATGGCAGGGAATATTTCAGGTACCGCTCACAGCCACAGCGACCGCTGTTACGACGACTTTTCGGCTCTTTGATCTCTGTTTCATCTATTCTAAAAACGGGACCCCGTGGGGGATGATGTATTTGGGACGTCAATTGCCCTCACGCCAAGGAGATAACCTGGTAACATGACCAGACAAGCAATTGAGATGAAACGATCCGACAGGCGGACATGAAGCTCCGGCTAGAAAAGGAATTCTATGGATCCCTGCCCCATATCCTGGAGGGCATTCTCGTGGCTCAGAAGCTCCGTGTCGTCGTGTGCTGAGAGGTTTTGGTGAGACGAACTGGGTAATGCTTACGTCGCCGAGACGTCAGATCCAGCAAAAGAAATGTTCAGTGTTGGTAACACGATGTGAGACAGGAAAGATATAAATATTGAGATGAACGAATGCAAAATATCACGATGTCGGTCAAATCCTGATGTCTTTGTCAATTGATCTCCATCTTACACAACTTCAACTGCAGCAATAGCCTTTTCAACATGTCTGTATCAATACTCAAGCGAGCAACTTGCTCAATCGTTAGCAAGACATACTCCCATGGACGGATAGCTGCTCTTCAGCAAACACCTTTCATCCCCAAGCCAATTCGTCAACGATCAATGCACACCACAGGAAATGACAGTGCAAAACCAATGAACCCGGACCCTAGAGAGAATCCTGCTCATGAACTCACTCTACCACGAGAAACAAATGTCGGCCGCAAGCGTTTCGCAGACTTTGAACTCGCCGGAAAGGTCTTTGTCGTCACAGGCGGTGCTCAAGGCCTTGGATTGACTCTAGCTGAGAGTCTTGTTGAAGCTGGCGGGAAAGGTATGTCAACCACATGATCGAACTCAACAGAACTTAACTTAGTACAGTGTATTGTTTGGATCGTGCTGATCAGCCCAACCAAGGATGGCATGAAGCACAAACACGCGTCGTCCCAGAATGGGGCGGATCTCTACACTACCGCAAACAAGACGTATCAGACGCTGAAGGCCTCGATAAACTCATCACCACCATCGCAGATGAGAACCAAGGTCTCGACGGCGTGATAGCCGCAGCAGGCATCCAACACATTTCGCCCACCGTGGAATACAGCGCAGATGAAGTAGCACAAATGCTCTCCGTCAACTACACAGGCGTTTTCATGACCGCCAAATCCGCCGCCAAGCAAATGATGAAATACAAGAAACGCGGAAGTATCTGCCTCATCGCCAGTATCTCTGGCCTCAAAGCCAACCGCGGTCTTATTTCACCCGTGTATAATTCCAGCAAGGCAGCTGTTATCCAACTTGCGCGGAATCTCGCTATGGAATGGAGTCCTATTCAGAAAGACGGCACAGGAGGGATTCGCGTCAATTGTATTAGCCCTGGACATATCATGACGCCTATGGTGCAGAGCAACTTTGAGGAAGTACCTGGTATGCGGGAGGAGTGGGAGAGGGAGATTATAATGGGGAGATTGGCGGAGACGCAGGAGTTTAAGGGTGCGGCGTTGTTTTTGTTGAGCAATGCGAGTAGCTACATGACGGGGAACAACCTCGTTATTGATAGAGGACACACGTCGTGGTAATGAATAGAGTGGTGTTGATAAGGAGAATCGATGAGAGATTAATAGCAAGCCGAGCCATTTGTATTACAATACAATTCTCATACCCTACGTATTGCCTTGTCCAAGTGCCTCATTCTCCTAGATGGTGGATGAAGCCACAAAAGCGAGCTTTACAAATGCATTAAATTATGGATCCCATGTATTTCTAGAGGCAATGTGCTCCTGAAAAAATTCCGAGAACTTCTTTGTAGCAACTATCCAGCTATATGGACCAAACACACTCCCCAGACCCTGGGCCCGTGTTGTCCCAACCATAGCGAAACGCCCTTATAACAGGTTTCAACTCCCATATGCCAAATACAAGCCCAAAAATAACTCGAAACAACGCCAGATAACAAAAGAATCAATAGTCTCCCTGTCTTTCAACCTCATATCCATGACTTGCCAGTTACTACGGCTCTTCAACTGCATCAGAGTACAGGGGCCGCCTTGACCATATTAGGTCGCAAAAACCGGACCTAAAGCTCCTCCAATCGTCTCCGTACAGGACTGAGCTTCGGTCAAGGCGCTCTAGTATGGTTTCAGTCGAATTGAGCTTCCTCCAGACTTGGATCTCGGACGAGAAAGCTTGTTCTTCAGGGGCGCCATCTCGGCCTCCTCAACCAAAACATCAAGACCGGACTTTATACACTCCAAGCGTTTATCCCGCCCCCAATCGATGATATTTCGGACGAACCTCCGAAACTCGAGAAACTCTTCAGGTCGCTGGAGGATGAAGGTCTTAATCTTTTGCATATATATGAAGTCTCCATCCTTCCACGAGACATGCAATCGAGCTTCAGTTCCATTCATGGCAACACTGAAGCTCGTGCTGTCAAGTGGTCCTCTGCGTTCGATACCCACACACTTCCCAAGCCGGTCTTTCAATCTCTCGCTAATATGGATGCAGGCTGTGGACGCTCCCAGGCATTGGTTCGTCGCCACCTAGAGACTACCTTTGCTGGATGGTCCGTCGCCTTTGAACTCGACTGTAAAGAAGGGAAACGTGAGGCCCTCGCTGTTTGCGAACGCAAAGTTACCACATGTTGCGATCTGCACTTGCTGGTCGTGTTCGAAAGCAGAGAAGCGGTACCCATATAGAAGATCGGGAACAGGAACGCTCATTCTCGCATATGGATTGGTGATGGGAATAACGGCCCTGCCGACAAAGACGCGATCGCTGCGCTGGATCTTATCTGTGCTCGAACTCGGGGGGATGATGTTGTTGCGAACAAATTCTTCGACCTTTGGTTCACTGGCACCCGCTTCCATGGCATAGAGATCATCGTTATCGTGGGGGATAGGCTCAGGAGATGATCGGCCTTTCTTGAGGGACTCGACAAGTGCTGAGATATGAGGTGGGAGTTCAGTTCGAGAGTCGAGTAAGAGGATGTTGTTGAGGGCAAGGTTACAGTCTCTGTAGAGGGCACTCTCTACGAGAGGCCCGTTGGATCGATTGGGCGTGCCTGTGCCTGTTGGGTAAATAGTAGGCGTCGGGTCAATAGACGGACCCCCTTCTTTAGAAGTGAATCCAGGAGATGAGCGCTTAAGGGATGATTTGGGAGAAAGCGCCAGGTCAAATGTGACAGCTTGACCGGTTCGGTTCTTTCTACCTGCCATAATGGCTGGAGCAGAATGAGATCTTTCTACTATGGGTTCCAAGTCTCTGTCTTGAATGGAGCAGTCTGAGCGTGATATCTTGCGTAAATCTTGAGGATAAATATCGTCGAGCCAGTTACCGATCTTTTCCAGGTATGAAGGACGAGGTCGAGTCTCCTTTATATACTCAAGAAGAGCAAAGGATGGACGAACACTCCGAATAGGAGATGGTTGAAACATGACCTATTAAGACATAAGTCAGTTCGTGAAGAAGAGGCTATCATGGTGTTTCGTCGATGATGAGGTCTTGTATGACTTGATGGGATTCTCACATGGTCGTTGATGTTCTGATAAACGACTTCATAGCAAGCTTTCTTCAACTGCTGGGCCTCTGATGGAGAGATCGACGGAGGTCTGCTGGCGGCGCGCTTCCTGGGGTTGTCTGGCGTGGCCTGAATAGGCGCTGGTTCTAGCGAGCCGTCCATGATGAGAGCCAAGATGGAGAGAAAGACGGGGGTATAGAGAATAGAGGCCGAGGGCCCTTGTTATATGGTTCTGAGAGAGTACTACCGTGAGTGAAGAGGAGTGTTCAAGTCAAGTTTGACCAGTCTGATGAGAGTGGTTCTTTGGGCCGTGACAGTACATGCCATTCTCGAAGCGGGGGATGAAGTAATGTGAAGACACGCATTTTGGCCATTGTGAGAAGAATGACCTGCAGTATTAGCAGTGATTCAGAAAGAAAATTGTAGTGTAGTTGAATCATGACCTGAGGTTCATAGTTCAGACCATACAAAGTTGTCAGTGATTAAGTATTGAGCCACTACACGTTATACAAATAACCACATCAAGTGCCACTCGACGCCTCTGATTCAACAACCTATAAGAACCACACGTTAAAACCGTCTCTGCAAAAGCCACATGATTCTCGACCCCGTGAAACATGTCAAGAGCATCACCAGGCACCGTCCTACCAACATCAGCATTCGAGCGCAGATTGTTTTAGCCTTGTAGACGACGCCAATCCCTGCGGTAGATCCCCCAGATAAAAGGTCCGAATTGGTTTTGAATACGAATGAGAAGTGTCAATCTTTGGGCCGTTGGGAATTAAACACGCGTTGCATGAGCCTCGGCCGGCCCGTACCGCACTTTGACGCCCGCAGTGTGAGTTGTTTTAGCAACGTTTTTTGCTGGGTCCACTAATATTTTAAAGTCATGATGCCTCGATTATAGTTTCGTTGTTTCCGTCATGTCGAGATACAAAGATGCTCGGGGTGGAACAGAGGGGACTATACGTTGCCTTCGAAGTCACTGGACTGGACGACCTCGTCTGTCTCTTCCAGTCTAACATGCCCCTAAGACTAAAAGAATAACATATCAAAGAATAGCTCCTCTTGTCTGAAATTCCTCTCTTTACTGTTCTCGGCCGACATGTCCGTCCGGCTTTCGGATCCTCAGGTCCATGATCACTCTAATCCCCACTCACAGCCCTAAATTTCGCAAATCGCCCCCCCCAGTCTCCGCTGTCAGATCCAATCTAACTCCACTGTCGTCATTGTCAGCGACTCCGGCGCTGCCGTCACATTCTCCCCTTCATGCAGTCTCTTTTTTTCTTCCCTCCCTTCCCTTCCATTCACATCCCCTCAAAACAACCACCCACAAACCAGAAAATAATCCATATCTCCGGGTTATCATATCATCACCCTCCGATCTCGCTTGTCCCCCATGGCCTCTACTCTAGAAGCTACCGGCGCTCCAGCCGCTCGCATCACCTCTACTGCTTCCACCATTGCCGACTATGCTTATCCTTACGGCCATATGGGACACTTGACGCAGAAGCAGGAGGAGGCCTTTGTCCAGTTTAAGAAGGTCCTTGAGGAGAGGGGTCTTTTGAAAGTTGGACCTCCCCCTTCTCATGATGATCCTTCGATCTTGTAGGTTTTTATCTGGGGCGATTGATAAGCAGGGTTTCTAACGGCTTTTCTTTGCAGGCGATACTTGCGCGCGCGAAGATGGAATGTCGAGGATGCGTATCAGCAGTTCAAAGAGACAGAAGATTGGCGCAAGGCAAACGATCTGGACGTTTTATACGACACCATTGACCTAAGCGCCTATGATTTCAGCCGTCGTCTCGTATGTCTCACGGAAAACTCGGAATTGCTAAGCGCTGACTATGTATCTGCAGTACCCCCAATGGACCGGCCGACGTGACCGTCGCGGAATTCCCCTCTACGTTTTTGAAGTCAAGACGCTCGACTCCAAGACCGTCCACGAGTATGAAAAGGTCGGCGCATCGAGTACCTTTTCCAAAGCCAAGTCCGACGGCAAGACGCCAAACGGTCTGCTGCGCCTATTCGCTCTGTACGAGAACTTGACGCGCTTCAACATGCCCTTCTGCACACAACTCCTCGACCGCGATCACCCCGAGGTTCCTATCACGTTGAGCACAAACATCGTGGATATTTCGGGCGTGGGGCTGAAGCAGTTCTGGAATCTCAAGCAGCATATGCAGGCTGCTTCACAACTGGCCACGGCGCATTACCCCGAGACGCTGGATCGCATATTCGTGATTGGTGCGCCGGCGTTTTTCAGCACTGTTTGGGGTTGGATCAAGCGCTGGTTCGATCCTATCACTGTGTCCAAGATTTTCATCCTTGGTCACCATGAGGTCAAGAGTGTGCTGGAGCAGTACATTGAGCCATGGAACATTCCTAAGAAGTATGGCGGCGAGCTTGATTACAAATTTGGAGAACTCGGTAACCCTGATCCTAACTGGGAGGGTGTCGTCGAGTTTGAGAATGGCCACAAGACGTTCCCCAGCGGACCGTTATTGTGGGAGGGGGACTCGAACGGGAGACTAGTCTGTATGGCGAGAGGTTCCAAGGACGGCCAGCCTCGAAACGAGAGAATCTGCACAATCCCCAAGACCTTTGGTCTCGCGCCCGTGGTGGAAATCTCCAGCGGCGAAACAGCTGTCGAAACACCTGCGGAAACCACCGACGCCGCTGCCGTCAACGGTAACGGCCACCCGGTAACTCCCCACGGCACACATGACGATGGTGTTCAGACCGATGATGCTCTTTTAAGCGGTGATGTTAATGAGAAGCTGAAGCTGCAGGACAACAAGCCTGTCGCGGCACAGACGACTGCTGTGTGATGAAGTATTATATCCTAGAGATGGCGAAGACTGGCATACCCTGGAAGCAAATTTTGGATAAGATGTTTGACGTATGAGATGGATTTGTGTTGGTTGAAGTATACGGAGCATATCCCTTTCTGTTTGGCGTATCATGTTTAGAACCTCCCGTTGAAGCGGTGACATGGTTGTGAATATATAATCGTGATTCCCTGTCAATATTGAATAATTGACTTCTTTATTCTATTCCCTAGATCCTTGGTATTCTATGTCCTGTGCTTCTATTGAAGTGCAACCTGCCATATAGGGTTTTGACGTCTATTCCATCTCTGGAACCTCTGGTCTCGTAATATATCCCCTTCTATTCCTCCACTGCGTAACACCCCTCTCAAGCTCCCCCCACGAAACCCCATCTCTAACAAGACACATCGTCACCCCCAAACTCTCCGTATCTCTATTCCTCGGCTCATCATCAAAGAACAGCATATCCTCATACTTGATCCCCGTCCTCTTCTGCAAGCTCTCAAAGTGCTTGATCTTGCACCCTGGATAAATCTCAAGCAGACCCTCAAACACATCCAGCGCCTTCTTTGGCTTTCCACCCTCTGGTCCAGTGACATGTAGCATCTTTAACAAGTCGCGCGCAAGGCTCGGTGCAGAAGTTCGCGATGCCACGCCGATTTTTATACCGGCGCGTGGTAGAGCGTGGAGAATGGCGGGGACGTCGCTGAAGAAACCATAGTCTTCGCCGTATCGATCTGTGGCGCTTGTGTGCGAGGAGTTGGGTTTTAGGGGTGGTGTTACGT
>JACCKW010001137.1:0-13733 GCA_013623355.1 Fusarium bactridioides | reverse complement strand
CCCCTCCCCCTCATGGCACTCCTCCTCCACCTCCTCATCATGATACACCCCCGAGGCCACCGCCTCATGATGGTCCCAGAACATCTTGGCATGGCTCGCCGCATTCAGAACGCCCTCCTCCTCCGCAGCCAGAGCCTCAACCCACTTCGCGAGATGAACCCGAGCCGCCTCCTCGACCACCTCCCCAGGCCCGACCTCCCCAACCACAGACGCCTCCTGAGACGCCACCCCCGAAACCGAAATCCAAGAAGTCCAAATCCAAGCCAAAAGATCCTTCAAGGGATCCTCCAAGAGAGCCGTCTCCTCCACCAAAGCCCAAGGTCAAACCGGAACCCAAGCCTGAGCCCAAATCTGAACCCAAGCCAGAACCAGAACCAGAACCAGAGCCGGCTCCTGCAACCAAAGCTGATAAGTCTGAGCGTGAAAAGCAAAAGGGTTCATGGGAAAAGGCCCGCGAGGAGATGAGGAAGAAGGAAGAGGAACGCAAAGTTAGGGAAGCCGAACAAAAACGACGTGAAGAGGCTGCAAAGAGACTTGCTGAGCTGAGAGCAAAGGACGCCAAGGAGCGTCAAGAAAGAGAAAAGGAGAGGCAGCGCAAAGAGCAAGAGGCCCGTGATAAGAAGGAGCGCCTCGAAGCTGAGCAGCGGGCCAAGGAACTTGCCATCAAGCTCGAGGAAGAGAGAAGAGAGCGGGAACGCCTGGAGAAGGAAGCTAAGGAAGCCCGTGAGCGAGAAGCTCAACGAGAAAAGGAGGCTCGCGAACTCGAGGAGAAGAAGAAAAAGGAAGCCGAAGAGCGCGAAGCAAGACGAAAGAAGTTTGCCGCAGAACGAGAGGCTTTGAGGAAGAAGGAAGCCGAAGAGGCTAAGCGACGAGAAGAAGAGAAGAAACAAAAGGAGCTCGAGAAACAGCGGGAGCAGGAGAGATTGGAGAAGGAGAAGGCTGAGAAGGAGAGGATCGAGAGGGAGAAGGCCGAGAAAGAAAAGGCTGAAAAGGAACAGGCTGAAAGAGAAAGAGCCGCAAGGGAGACTGCCGATCGACAGCGTATGAGTTACGCCTACTCAGGCGTTGGCGAAAAGATCAGCATGTGGCCAAACGGTCGGCCACCAGCTGCTCCCAAGTCTACAACCTCTTCCACTTCCAAGCCTCCTCCAAGCGCTGCTTCTTCTCAACGGAAGCCTGGCCCTGTTCCCTCTGCCGCCAAGTCCAACGTTTCTGGCGTCAGCACGGAGAACTCGTATCGACCTTACGACAAGCCCAAGTCGCAACCGAAACGTAGGGGCTCTGTGTCTTCGCTTGGTTCTGAATCGTCGTGGGCTGCGTCACAGACTACTGGTCGAACAACGCCGCCTCTTTCGACACGTGCTGGTCCCTATTCAACCAAGGATCCTGACAAGATTGTCATCTCAGGTGTTTACCTTTTCATGAACCAATTCTCCAAGACGCCCGCTAGCCAGCTTATCTCGGGTGTGGGAACTGTAACCGACGGACTCATCCTCCGCGTGACAACCGAAGGCCTTTTTATCGATGATGACGTCCGAAATGTACCACAGCGGGAATGGGACGTCAAAACTTGGACGCTGAAACAAGTAGAGGTATGGTGCCCCCCGCATTGCTTGAAATCGCCTGCTGCTTCTTCCCCCGCCCCTGGTACCAAACCGAACCCTTTGCTTTACAAAATGGCCTCGTCTCGAGCACGCGATCGTGGAGCAACTCAACCTCTCGTAGGTGAAGAAGCCGACGTTTACCTGACCGAGATGCTGCGCGCATGCAAAACTTGTTGTCGTCTTGGTTTATGCAATCGTACATTTCGAGATACTAACATTACGTCTTCGAATGGCCAGACTGGAGAGTGGAAATCCAAAGGCCTTCACCTAGTACGGGCCACGAACCGAGAAGGAAAACGATACCTATTCGTTATCGACGAGTCGGAGAGCTGGAAGATATCTACCGGGCTCCAGCGTCTTCGAAAGAGCCCTCTTGCACAGCAGCTTGCTGTCAGCGGCATGGCTGCTTCAGACGCTCGAGGAACTCTCGAGATGCTCGGCTGGGCATAGTAAGACCTTTGCGGAGTACATACTCGCTTCGGTACATGACTTTTGGGTTAGACGGTACCAATACAGAAGGAAAAAGAATAGAGGTGTAGAAAGTGGTGGACAGCGCAAGGATTTATGGGGAGCCAGGAAAACCAGTGGTTACCTGGGTGAAAACGATGGAGTGCAGCATTTGGGGCGACATGGTTGTTGGAATGTCAGTGAATTGCATAGCAAGACAGGAGTACGGGGCAATGCGGATCTGGGTTTGACTGACTGGGCTGGCCGACTCTGCGAGTGTGTTTGCTTAAGGTCAGCCCAGGCGTTTATGTTTCATTGCGAGCATTCTGATTCTGTTCATCATACCCCTTTGGCATCTTTGAAAAATTGGATCAAGGATAGACTTTACGATGAAAGACATGACCATAATAAAAGGACTTTAATTTCTCAATTCTCATCTCTATAGGGTAATCCCTCCCTCTCTACCTCATAACATCCAATTTTAATTGCAACCGGATTGATAGAAGTACTGTTTAGAATAAATACTATTCCTTTATATGATGAGCCTACTTCGATTCAAGTTTGATTGTGTGTTGATACTATTTGCTGCTGTATGGAAGTTGTAGTACTACTTTCTCCTTCCAGTCTTTGGAATGCTATGTGATCAACACTGCTCAGAGCACCAAACAATAACAACAGCTGAATATCTCTCACAATCGGCAAATGATAACTTTCAATATTCCAGATTTTTGTAAAACAATAGCATTTCAGTCCATCATTGTTGTGTAACTATAAGAGATGATGGGGCCTCTACTTGCTGGACGTTGGCGCAACAAGTTGGTCATGTGATGCGACCTTTGTCATGCCTGTTCATGGTAGTGAACAACACAACCTCATGGTGAAGTCACATTGTGATCCTTCAACAACCTAAGAACCAAAGTCTTGGAATAAAATGGAGACAATTTATATTGTATTCGGCCTTTTGGCTCTGTTCATGATATTCCAGGTCAGTAAATTAGCTACATAATTAATTGCGACCACCAAAACTCACCCATCTCCAGGCCGTATTCGCGGATCGTTCACCCATCCCCGAGACATCCGGCAAAGTCTACAAGATCTCCGCCCCGTCTGAGCTCGACTCAGTCCTCGCATCAAACACACACGTCGTGGTAGATTTCTACGCAGACTGGTGTCCGCCATGCCGCGCCATTGCGCCTCTGTTCTCAAACCTAGCAGACGCCCACGCTTCAGAAGGACAACTTGCTTTTGCCAAGGTCAACACTGACCATGTGAAGGATGTTGCGGCAAAGTATGGAATCAGCGCTATGCCGACTTTTGTGTTCTTTGAGAATGGCGTTGCGAAGGGTGTGCAGGTTGAGGGGGTGAAGAGCAGGGCTGTTGCGTTTACGAAGGATGGCAGGGTTGATAGGATTAGGGGTGCGGATCGGGGGGCCCTTGAGGCTGTTGTTAAGGCTTTGGCCAGTGAGAAGTGACGGGCTTGAGGGAGTGAGAAGAGGTGTAGCTCAACATGCTGAACGTCACATGAGATGATCGGCTCAAGTAGGCAATTGTGAATGAAGCATCACACTATTTTCCATTGGTACCAAATGATAGGCCACTGCCGCACTTTACTCAACTACTCATTTCATTAGTAACAACAATCTTCTTGGCAGATACACCGGAATCAAGGGTATCCAAAGCAGACTGAAGACTCCCAAGCCCATGGCCAACAACCTCTGCGTCAGGTGCCGGCACAAAACTTCCACTTGCCAATGCCTCCGAGATGTAATCATTAAAGATCCACGAAGCAAGATCTTTATCAGTCGCCAGAGGAACGACAAACTTGGTCTCAACACCATCGGGAACTGGAAATCGCGGCACCATTGTAAGAGGGACAAGCTTGCAATTGTCTGGTGAGCTCAGGGCCACAGCTGCGCAAGTGTCCACGATTGAAGGATAGACCGAGACGTCCAAGCCTCCGTTAGCTATGGCTCCAGCCACGACCTTTCCTTTGACCGCGGCGAGGAGATCTTCTTTGATGGTTGGAGAGGTATAGTCAAAGGTCTGGCTGGCGCCGAGCTTCTTGAGGTAGTCAAAGTTCTTGGGCGAGGCGGTGGTGATGACCTCCAAACCAGCTGCTTTTGCGAGCTGGATGATATTACAGCCAACACTGGTAGATCCACCCCAGATGAGAATGATCTTTCCATTGGCTTGGGTCTCTGGAGTAGGGAGACCAAGCGCAAGGTAGTCAGGGTGGAACAAAGCCTTGACAGCAACACTCAAGCAAAGCGGAAGCACAGCTGCCTCTTCGAAGCCGATGTTATCTGGGAGTTTGGCACAGAGATGCTCCTTCACAGGAACATACTCCTGAAAGGTTCCCATGTTAGATCCAATCACACGGTCGCCGACCTTGTGCTTGGTAATACCAGAGCCAACAGCTGTGATACGTCCCGCGACATCACAGGCGAGAATAGCTGGGAACTTGAGCCACGGGAAGATGGAGGGTCCAAGTCTCTGCTGAGCTGAATCGACAGGGTTGAGAGCTACTGCATGATTCTCGATGATGATCTCGTCATCTTTAGGCTCTGGGTATGGTGCTGGCTTCACCTCAAGAGGTGCCTTTTCAGCGACGAGATATGCAGCGTTGTTTGAAGTCATGATGGGCTTGAGAGGCAATTGTTTGATGGTATTGAATTAATGTCTACAAACCACGGGTATACTATTATTTTATATATTATCTTCTTTATTTGACTATGGACCCTCGAAATGTTGATGAATATGTCCATGACGATAGTGTAGTTGGGTTTACATGAGTGAATACGAGACGAGGTTAGCGCAGGATGGATGAAAGTACGACGTCGGATATAAGTTGCCAAAATCCGTAGACACCGCCGAGGACTCATACATTTGACAGATGCAGGTATTCATGCAATAGGGTTCAGCTCTAGGTAGACGATCGGTAATAATGGAGATAACGATAGTTCTATGCAGCATTGGCCTACTGAAGATCTTTGATCAGAGACACCTCGACATAGTTACATTAACCAATCACAGGGTCGATGCATGGGTAGTGAGAGATGAGGTTCTGGAAAAGGCGCTATCTGCCGCAAATGATGGAATTCGAAGACTTTCTATTAGGAGCGCTGTTGAGCATGCTGAGTTTACTCACTGGCACGCACATTCTCCAAACTGAGACAAGGCAGCGTGGTTGGCTTGAGAAGTCTGGTTTCTTACCAATGAACGGCTATCTCAACTGCTCTAGAGTCTTCATTTATCAAATGAATACCAAGTAACTGGAAAAGAAACTCTTACATATTGCGAGTCTCGTTTGTCGGAGTAGACCTTGCCGAAACCTCCACAGAGCTAGGTTATAGGGAGATTATTGGTAGTTCTTCAAGGAAGGTTGTCAAGCAGCAGATCGAGCTGTGAAACCAGCAGAACGAATTTTAGTGTACAAGAGAATAATATAGGTAGATACTGGAACTCGAGATGTTCAGTCTCAATATCGATTGTTCGGTTGGCTTCGGTTCGGTCGACGCTCTCGGATCGGCCCCACATCTCTCCTCCGTTGAATAGCTCCGGCCGAACTGATCAAGACGAGACGACAACTCGGTATCACCGCTGTGAATCATATAAGACAATATTATAAAGGAATACGGCGGAGTAGATCAATTGAAGAAATGGTGAATCCACTGGTCCAATTCCCACGATGACCTGCCCCTTCAGCAACCCGAGAAACCTCTTCGACGACCTCGCCACAGCCCGGGAAACACCAAGTATAGAATACAGCGAGAAACTTGGAGGCTATGTCATCTCTCGGTACGATGATATAGTCTCAGTTCTAGATAATCTCGGTGTTTTCAGCTCAAGGCCCACTGTACCCGATTTCCCACCACAGGTTAAGCAAATCTTCGCAAACAAGGTCCCGGAAAGGGGGACCCTCCTTGCGTATGACAACCCAGCCCATGATAGGCTGAGAAAGAGCGTAGCTTCGTTCTTTGTGCCTAGGAGACTAGAGCGTTTTGAGCCTTTGTTGAGAGCAACAGCCCATGATCTGATAGACGAGTTTGTGGAAAAGGGTTGTGTTGATATCAAGAGCAACTTCGCACTTCCATTACCCCTACGGACTATCGTCATAGTTGCTGGCCTTGACCCATCGCGATGGCAATGGATTGGGAGATGTCTCGCGCTATTTGGAGGAATTACCCAGATGAACGAGGAGTTGAGCATTGAGCAGCGAGTTCAAGATGTATTGGATCTCCACGAATATGTCACCCAAGTCATCCAAGAGCGCAAAACAGACCGAAGAGACGATCTAATCAGTCACATTTGGAATGAAAGAGACGCTGGAGTGGTCGAGATGACAGACTATGAGCATCTCAGCATGATCCCAGGACTTCTCTCGGCTGGACATGAAACTACCACCAACCTCCTCTCAATGGGGATATCGCATCTATTACACCACGGTCTATGGAAAGTCGCCACAGAAGATGAAGAATCAAGAAAAGCTGCCATTGAAGAACTTCTTCGGTACGAGTCTGCTATCACAGGAATGGAACGCCTCGTTAAAAAAGAGTCCAAGATCGGACATCACCCTGTCCAACCTGGCGAGAAGCTCTTCGTTGCATATAATTCAGGAAGTCGAGACACCACAAAATTTGACAATCCCGATAAACTGGATTTTAGCAGACAACATAAGCACCAGCACCTCGGCTTTGGACGCGGCATTCATGCTTGTCTTGGTGCACCCTTTGCACGACTTCTTCTACGAACTGAGCTTGCGGTGCTGAAAGAGAGACTGCCAAACCTGAGGCTCAAGACACCATATGAAGAGATTTAATACTGTAGGGTTCATTCTGGTCGTGGACCAGAAAGAGTCGAGATCCAATGGGATGTGCCATCTATGGATGAGAAGCGCGTCAATGTTGGACAGGTCAATGTCAACTCCGCGCTTCGAGCTTCTGCAAAGACAGAAGAGTTGGAGATGGTCATCAAAGATATCGAAAATGTTACCGAAAGGATAATTCGCCTGACACTGTGTCCCAAAGATGGTGGCAAGGTACCAAAATGGTCTCCTGGGTCCCACGTCGACGTCCAAGCTGGTACTATTGGCTATCGTCAATATTCTATATGTTCAAAACCTTCTGAGGATCAGCATATACAAATAGCGATACTTCGAGAGAATGATACTGGTGCTTCGAACTGGATACACCGGAACACTATTTCAGGGAGCCAGATGTTAATTCGTGGACCGCGAAACCACTTCAGTCTCGAGTTTGGGTCCCGCAAGACAATATTCATCGCAGGTGGCATCGGAGTCACTCCGGTCATACCAATGGCCGAAGCTGCTACAGAAGCTGGTGTTGACTACTCCATTCTGTACCTCGGCCGGTCGAAGAACAACCTTGCATTTGTGAACGAGTTGACTGAAGAGCATGGAGACCACTTCACCCTGTGGGTCAGTCAAGACCAAGACGGTAAAAGATTTGACCTGAAATCCTACCTGCAGCAAGAAGATCTCAGCGATCTGCGGGTATACTGTTGTGGTCCGGAAGCCCTCCTCACAGGGGTCGAAGAAGCCTTGGCAGACGCACCACCTGGAGTCTTGAGGCTCGAACGCTTCGCAGCACATAATACTGGAAACACGAAGCCAAATACTTCATTCGACGTGGTTTTGGCCCGAAGCAACAAGGTTCT
The DNA here is from genome assembly GCA_013623355.1 of Fusarium bactridioides. Classification (NCBI taxonomy): domain Eukaryota; kingdom Fungi; phylum Ascomycota; class Sordariomycetes; order Hypocreales; family Nectriaceae; genus Fusarium; species Fusarium bactridioides. Next base: position 6,006 of record JACCKW010001137.1, on the reverse strand, counting down.
GCGAGTACCAGAAGATAAATCGGTTCTGGAGGTGATCAACGAAGCAGGCGCTGGAGTGTTGTCAACTTGTAGTACTGGAGTGTGTGGAACTTGCCAAGTGAGGGTTCTTGATGGGCTTGTTGATCATCGAGATGTGGTTCTTACGCATTCTGAGAAAGCGGAGGGGAAGACTATGATGCCGTGTGTTTCGAGATGTCTAGGGAAGAAGCTGACATTGGATCTTTGGTAGAGACAACTTCTATATAATATGGGTTTGAAAATAAGTGGCAATATGGTAGTGAAGCATTGGTTGTAAGTTAGTGTCACGAAGAGTGAACAAAGGAGTGAGTCCAAGGTCCCCAGGCGCATAAGAGTTTCGTATGTGAATATCGACGATTCATCGAAAAGTGGCGAAAAGAGAGAGTTTGAGTAAATTGGCAATTGACAGTTGCTAAGTTTTAAATAATGGGAGTTGCAGTAGTGTATGCCCTTGTGCTAGGTTGCGGTGAAGCTTTTTGCTTAAGCCAACATTGAGTCACGGAAGAGCACAAAATGGTTGAATAGCATATCAATTTAGGCCCATTGATCCTTTCTACAGCCATGATCAAGACTAGATTGAACAACCCAAAATATACACATATTTAGTCCTTCATCAGTGGTTCGCAACTGTTGCAGCTTGACTAGCTGAGCCATGGCAGCAGGGGGGCGTTCTGAGCTGTACATCCTCAGAACAACTCTCTTGAGTGTATCTTTCATGGGTAAAAGCATCTCAAAGATCTCCTGAGATGTAACAAGTCTGGTGGTTTGTGATCTATCGGCGTATTCAATCTCCCTATAAACAAACTCCTCCAGGTTTTCTGTGCTGTTGATGAGCCTCTGCAGACTGTTCTGTGACAGGCACGCATTACCTATCCGAAGCCTGCGCAGCTTCTGAAGTGGGAGTTTCTCCGGGAGACTTTCGAGGTCAGGTCGCGATATGGATAGCGTCATGAGGTTTTCCAATATTATGAGAAGTCCCCCTAAAGTATTTAGATCTGTTGGAACCTTTGGTTGCAGATCCCCGAGGGAGGCTATATCCTGCTGCCCTACCGAAAGAGACTCGAGTTTCGTACTCAGAGCTTTATTCCGTATGACGGCTTCCATACTGAATCTTCGGAAGATTAATGGATTATAAGGGCCGTGAACGGCGAGATGCTTGAGGTTGGTAGCTCGAAGTAGGATAATTGGTGTGATAAAATCTCCCCATGAGGCAACAGAGCTCTGCAGGTAGAGCGGACTTATCCCAAGCAAGTGCCCATACCTAGTCATGGATTCATTAAACCAATAAGAGTTGGCGAATAACTTCTGGTCGATGCCTGCGTTTAGCCCGAGGATGGCCACTTGTAACTGATTGCCAAGTTCTGGATTCTCGCAAATTGTCCTGCAGAAACGGATCTGATGCTTATCATTCGAATGTTTGAAGTAATGATGAAGGATATTTTGTGCAACACACCCCCAGCTCTTGCATGTCTTGCTAAGGCTGAGGAGGGCCCAGCGGCTCTCATCCTTCTCAGTATTTAAGATCTTCTCGTGGGAGACGGAACTTTTCTCCTGACAATGTAGACAGAAATGCTCAAAAATCTGGTACAAGATTTCTCTCGGGAGTGGTGGGTTTTCCATAATGACGGGCTATATAGGATGTGCCTCGACTTTGTTTCTTCGCTGACCTTGTCTGATATCTCAATAAGATAGATAGATCAAGGATAAAATGTGTATATATCTCTGGCTAACGCCTCGGGGAGCCAGAAAGGACGTCGAAACTTTGGCTGGTCGTCTGATGAATGGCTAGGAAGCCTGAAAAGCTTTTGCTAAACGCGAGGTTCCTGGTGGCCAGGTCTTTGGTTGCCTGTGACTGATGGGTTGAACTTTATGCGTCCTCTTAGGGCTATAGTTTAGCAAGTGATACTGGTCCTTGGAAATATCGATGGATGGTTAATATAACTTTGGATAAGTATGAAGAAGGGAGACCTTGGGAGGACTCGCGACGAGATTATAAGGGATGGAAGGAACAAACTTTGATACAATATTAAGTGTCGTTGATGCGAGTCTGAGTGTGATTTGGTGAGAGTCTACCTATGTAACAAACTGTACGCTTCGGCTCGTAACTGTATCATTTGATGTGACCTCCTGATTTGCCGATTACTGTTTGACTTTGCAAAATATCACTGATGTGGCGTTTCTTAACTTTGTTACCCCTGGGTCCATTCAGCTTGAGGGATCTCGAAAGTCAAAACGGAGGCCATCTCGCTGCCTGTTCCACCGAACATGCATGAATATAAATAATTGAAGAAATTAATTTTTGGTATATAAATACTTGCTGTTGAGAGCCTGGCATATGCTCTTACAATCAACGATGTTGAATATCTGAGAAACAGTAACAATTCCCTATACGCCCATGTTAAACAAACGCCCATCCTGTCAAAAACATATCTATCCAGCTCGTTTACAATCTGATCATCCTAGGGTATCACAACTTTTCACCTTCTGTCAAAAACATCCCGAACCTCAACAACGCCATCCATCCTTCCAAGAACCAAAACCTTAGCATCCTCGTCGAAAGCCCCAGACATTACCATCTCCTCCGTAGCCTCATCGTACACAATCGTTCCCGTCGCAACATCCATGATGTCGAAACCATCTTCAGTTCTGCAGAGCATGTATCGGCAATCGGGAGAGATCGCGAGGGGCCATCCCTCACAGGGTCGCACCGCGTTGAGGTTGTAAGACGTCAAGTCGTTGACAGAGGGGATCCAGATGTGAACGCTTGTTCCCCAGACTGAGACGATGCGTCGACCATCGGGACTGACTGCTAGAGCACGGGGGTTGTTTGAGCCGTCGATTTCAAGACGGCGAATTGTCTTGCAGGTCTTGGTGTTGGTGATGCGCAGCGTTCCGTCGCGTGAGATCGTGACGAGGCTCTGGTCGGGGAGGAAAGCAGCGTGAGTAATTGCGTCGATGTGGCTCAGAACCTTTCCGACCCGGACCCCGTTCTTCACGTCCCAAACTCCAATGCGATTCCTCGCTTCACCGACTGCGATAAGTCTCCCATCACGGCTCCAAGCAATTGGCTCACCCTTAGCCTCCTTGAGTTCACAAGCCGTCTTTCCACTGACGTAGTCCCTCAGGAAAACAGTGCTAGTGTGGTGAAAGTCGAAGCCTCCTGTGAACTGAACGGTCCAGTCCCTGATAGTAGCCAACTTTGAGCCATTGGGGGAGAAGACAGCGCGCGAGCCGCTTGTCTTGGAGTAGCCGCTTTGAGTCTTGATGCCAAAGACGTCGATCCAGGATTGAGAGGTTTGCGCAGCTGTGTAGATCGCGAAGACAGCTGATGTAGCAGGGGAGATGCCTACTGAGGCGATCTCTGCCTTACTACAAGAGCGGCTGAAGCGACGTGTGATTTCCATAAGTGCCGTTGGGTCTCTTGAGCCTGAAGTCTGAGATCTTGATGATGCAGCTGAAGGAGATGCAGGTGATTGTCCCCTGTAGTGTCGTTAGCTGTGAGCTCGAGGTTGAAAGGGGCTAGACTTACATGTTGACAATGATCGATGGTCGATAGAGAGAAGGAATAAATGTGGAGAAGGTATCCAAAAGTTTTGTAAAATCTTGATGTGATTGTATTGTTTGTAGTATTGTCTTGTAGAGTGTACTTTGAAGGTATCGCCAACTTCCAAAAAACCGGCAATCACCTTGATCTTTAAACAAACCGCGAAGCCCACCACGATGACTCCTCCTTGCGTCTAAGCACACCGAATCTTACATATTGCTAATCACATCCCTCGATTTGGCGAGGCTCAAAAGCGACTGCTAGCAAAATCTGTCAGAAATTTTCGCATTATTCTCAGCATGTCGTGAAAAAGGCTGAAGACATGCACCGGTAGGGGTGAGTCACTACTAACACCCGCCGGTCTCCGCTGGAGATACACGGAGGAGAATTCGGCGTGGCAGAATTGGGGATAGCGTTGATGACATGGGTGCCGGCGTCGTTATTTTTGGACGTGAAGAGGAAATTGGAGGTTGTAAGAATGATACTCAGCGGGCTCATGATAGCCCGCATCTTGGCATTTTATGCAATGACTCTGAAGATCAGTTGCTCTTACCGATAGTTAATCACTCAAACTACCCTCTTACAGCTCATCTTCACAGCTCTTGGATCCTCATTGTGATGTGAAAAGGTGAGATGGAGACCCCCACAACCCCATGAGTTTCGATGCGGGGAGTATAAGTGAAAATGGTCTAGCCTTCTGAGCCAAAAACTCCAAAACGAGACTACGTGATGGTCCATTAGAAAGCAGAAATGGAATCATTGATTATGAAATCATTGCTTTGTAAATACTCGTTATACAGCTCATGAACTAAAGTTACAATTGCGTCCGATCACCGAGAGAGACAATGAACGGATAGATTTCATCATGTTCAATTCATCATTTCATTCAGGCACGATCACACTGATCATACCAGACTTATTCGTCATTTCGACCCATCAAGGTGTCTTTGATGCGCGCCAACAAGAGCATTCAGCTCCACCATTAATTCATTCATAACTCCCAATGCTACTCCCAACAAACTCCCTCTTTTTATTTTTCCAGAATGTCAAATGCTCAAGCACCAAATGCCTCCTCATAGTTGGTCATGCAAGATCGGTAGCGAACAGAGCTCTTTTCCAGAGCCTCCATGGCCTGCTGAAGACCCTCCTTGGAGATAGGAATCTCCTCAATCCATGACTTGAGGCCCTTGTCAGCAGCGAGCTGCAGCATCTCAAGCATCTCACGTCGGCTGCCCAAGTGCGATGTTCCGATGTAGCAACCGTTGGTGATGAAGTCCTGGTTGCGGATGGAGATACCGTCACCGCCGGGAAGACCAACAGAGTTCCAGTGGCCGTGCACATCGAGCAGGCTGAGGTACTCGCTGAGAGCGAAGCCGTCGAAAGAAGTGGCAGTGTTGATGATGATGTCGAAGGACATTTCGTGGCCCTTGGTCCAGTCCTTCTCACCAGTGGCCAGGAAGCCATCGGCACCCATCTTGCGAGCGTCGGCTTCCTTGGCTCGTGAACGGGAGATGGCCCAGACTTCGGCACCGAGGGCCTTGGCGAAGATGACACCGTAGTGGCCAAGACCACCGATACCAACGATACCGACCTTCTTGCCGGGTCCGGCGCCGAGACGCTTCAGTGGGCTGTAGACTGTGATACCGGCGCAGAGCATGGGAGCAGCTTGGGTGCTGGAGAGGGCTTCGGGAATGGGGTAGACCCTATGAATTGTAAGTCAGTGAGATCGATTGAGTGGACAAGTGTACTCACCAGTACTCATGCACTCTGCTGTGAGAAGAGTAACCACCCTGGGTCTTGAAACCAGTATCGAGGTAATCAGCGCCATAGGCGTCGATCTGGTGCTTGCAGTAGGTCTCGTTGTCATTCTTGCACTGATGGCACTCAAGACACGACCAAACCTGGGCACCAGCACCGACACGGTCACCGACCTTTGCGAGAGTAACCTTGTCACCAACACGGAGGACCTTGCCAACAACCTCGTGGCCTACGGCGAGAGGATAAGGGCAACCGCCCCAGTCGCCGCTGATGGTGTGACGATCACTGGCGCAGACACCACAGCACTCGACCTTGATGTCGACATCGTACTCGCCAAAGGGACGGGGCTCAAAAGAGTTCTTCTGGAAGTCGGTCCAGTGCTCGGCGCTGGGGGACTGAAAGCCCTGGAACTTGTCGGGAACAGACATGATGACGATTGATACAGAACTTTGTTTATTGAGATGACGAGAAAGAGAGAGCAAAGCAATTGAGAACAAGTCAATTGGGGCTTCTCTTCCTTTATAAAGCTCATCTCATGACGACGAGCCGACCAGAAACCCCCACTCGTCGAAACAACCTCAGAGCTCACCCCTCATCGCGTTGATTACCGTATCCGTTACGTGTGAGGGGCACTTTTTTTCTACTACGACCCCTCCATCATGAAAGATCATCTGATTCGAGTAAGC